>JAJIZL010037684.1:3440-38435 GCA_023969395.1 Amblyomma maculatum
TTCGAACCCAACCTCGGCAGCTGCGTTTCGATGGAGGCGAAACGAAGTTGCGTCCGTGTGCTGTGCGATGTCAGCGCACGTTAAAGATCCCCAGGTGGTCGAAATTACTCCGTAGCTCTCCACTACGGCTCCCCTTTCTCTCTTTCCACTTTCACTCCCACCTTCCTCCCTTCTCTTACGGCGCGGTTCAGGTGTCCACAGAAAACAAGTGAGACAGTTACCGCGCCTTTTCCTTCCTGTGAACCAACCAACCAACAATATTAGTTTAAACTCAGTTCGAGTTCCTTGGGCTCCGTTATCTCTTTGGAGGGCGAAATATGATAATTTGTTTGCTGTGCGATGTCAGCGCACGTTAAAGATCCCCAGGTGGTCGAAATTACTCCGTAGCCCTCCACTACGGTTCCTCTTTCTCTCTTTCCACTTTCATTCCCACCTTCCTCCCTTCCCTTATGGCGCGGTTCAGGTGTCCACAGACACAAGTGTGACAGATACTGCGCCTTTCCCTTCCTCTGAACCAATTGTTATTATTACTATTTTGAGGAGCACTCGGCACAATATCAAAATGTCTTCTTCGATCGAAGAAATGTCTGCGCACTGCTAAGCTATATTGGTCTGCAGCTTTTTAAGCCCTCCGCTTTAAACCTTGGACTCATTGTGCCATTTACTTATGAAACGTCCTTTCGGACAGTACAAGGTATAGTCAGTTTGTTTTGCACATTAAATAAAGGATTAAAACAAAACAGCAAAAGGAAAAAGGCAGCGTGCAACTTGTATTGAACCTTTGACATTGGAACTGTGTACATAATTTATTTTGTAATACTGAGCTAAATTTCTTACCTTCCTTTATAATATACATTTATGCTTTAGCATTTGCATCATTTAACGCTCAAGGCTTGGTTTGCCGTTAGGTATCTGGTATGCGTGTTGAACTATAATAGGTGTGTGTGTTCTATGCCCCGAATATGCGACTGCTTTTTGAGAATTGTTTCATAGGTTAGAAATCTGCTGGCTTTGAAAGTATACCTCGAAGCTTGGTGCCAACATCGACAGATGGCAAAAGCATCAGGTCGAATTTTGTAGATGGTTCATCCATGCGGCGTGCATGTTATTTTCAGCTAAGAATCCTGTTTGCCCACCTTCTGCGCTGGCGGTCCACCAGCCTTCGATGTAGACTTCAGTATATACTTTACATACATCTTTCATGTACTGGCGATTCCTTTTTCGAAGAAGAAAGGTTGAGGAACTATGTAAGCCGCGCTACTTTCTCCTTTTCGAACATACATATATACTTCCTGCTGGAGTTGAACCGCTATTTTTAGCCGCTTCTCAGTGCCAGGAGAAAAGACACTTATCGTGGGCTAAGAAAAGCAAGCTAGGAAAAATCTAGGAAACGAACTATTTTGCCTGACTCCACATCCAGTCGCCTTTCAATCGTCGTGTCGTTTTAGTTTCACGAAATTTTTTTATTGATTTGTCTTAGTAATTCACTGCGGAATTGAAGTAATTGCTGCCAAGGATGGGGTCAAAGCATAGAGGGCCTAACGAGGCGCCTGTATTAAGGAATGAATTTGCCCTGCGGTTTCCTAATATAAGAACTAAAATGTTAACTACGGAGGTCAAACCCGGTGAAACATGTAGCCTCCTTTTAATTGTGTGAAATCTCTTCATCCTTTGAAAGATTAAGGAAGTAAAAACAAGCAGACTTCTTGAGAAGGTCAAATTTTATTTTTTGTAAGAGTGGTCTGTTAGTTTTGGCGATGTGGTCAGCACTAATGAATGCCTTGCGTTGGGTTGTGATATAAAACGTATAGGTTGTTATAACATTACAACTCGTTACGTCGAGACAGAAGAACTGTCGGTCGAATGATATAGTGAATTGCTCAGGCATAACAGAGTTAGTAAACAGCTATCCTAGGACGATTAAAGAGCAGCTTGTTTACTTGACTTACCTGTAAAAATATTTTTCTTGTACAAAAACACTTATGTGCTCTCTATTTTGCATGTGTGGTTGGTTTTTTTTTTCTGTAGATTTAATTCAAGGGTTCTTGTTAGCGTAATGTTTTTGCACCAATTATTTTTTTACTGTTCGCTCCTGCCTGGAGCGCCCCTAAATAATGAAAGACACTATTTTAGATCAAAAAATTAAATTCAAAACGAGGTTGTGCAATAGGTAGTCCAAACTGTTCTAGCACATTCTAAAATCTTATTCAGCAACACCCGCTGTCTCTTTCCTGCCCTTAAGAATTCTTACTATCGCTTAGCGGCGCACTCGAACGCAGCACCAAAGTAGCATAGCAGGGACTCAAAGGCAGAAAAGAGCAAATAAAAAAGAAAAGGGGACGTCATCTCCTTCCGACACGCAGTCGCGGACGTCGCTTAGCGAGGCACGTCAATCGCACAGCCCGGTCCGTTCCTCTCTATCCACCTCAGAGGACATCCCCTCCTGCACCCACGCTGCCTAGCTGCCTGCGCTAATATTTAGTCATTATGGTGAGGGTGGCCGTCTTTCAACCTTTCCTTCCGCTTTTTACGCCACGTAGCGCAGAGTGCTCTTCCACAGGACGAATCTGACGCACGCACGCAATCACACGTTGTGTGGGAGGACAGCGTGCATTTAGGGGAAGGGTATGTTGGGCGTGTATTCTCTCTCTCCCTCTCTCTCCCCCCTCCTCTGACTCTGACCGCACAACTGCTGCCCGTCATTCTGGCAGTGTGCCACCGCTACTGTCATTGAACTGAGTTTTCCCCTGGGGGCGACAAATTGTGGTGACGACTACTGGACAGTTGGCGCGCAAGAGGAATTCAGAGGAAGAGAGCGCTCAACCAAGTCCGTGCTGAGGGTGAGTGAGGTACAAAGGAGAACGATAAATATGAGGAAGAATTGGAAGCTAAAAGAGAGAAGAAACCATTACGCTTATTACTCTAAAGGCATGCAATTTGCCTTAAGATGCACAAGCAAATTCATCGCAGGTTTATCCACCGTAGTGGTTCAATTCTGTCCTAAAATTGACGAAGAGTAGCAGGCATGAGGTGAGGAAGAAATATTTATGAAAAATTATTTTTATTATCAGACCTTGAAAGCTATATATATGTGCAGTTCTCCCCTCTGGTAGATATGACCTTTGTAAAATATTAAAGAGCACTGCAGAATCTGCATTGGAGTAATGCGAAAGCACGGATGCTGCTATTGGTTGCTTCTGGTTGCTTCTACTTGTTTGCCCATTTTAGTATTTAGAACTTTCAAATTGAGCGCCAATCCCTTCCTATGCCCTTTTTCGGCTCTACTTCCGGTTGAGTGACGTCACATCCTTGACATCAAATCAACTGCGGCACCCCATTCTCTCTTTCCGCTTTCACTCCCACCTTCCTTCCTTCCCTTACGCGCGGGTCAGGTGTCCACAGAACAAGTTTGGCAGATACTGCGCCTTTCCTTTCCTGTGAACCAGTTTTTCTAACAAATTACCTAATCAACTTATTGGCCTAGTTATTTTTTTTATACAACATTACGTCACCCTCTATTGATTGATACCACTAATTAACCTCTACCACTTCTCAATTACTCACAACTGCTGCGGACACGATTTTGCGGACACGTTCTGCGCACACGGTCTGCGGACACGGTCGGCGGACAGAAATTTGTGAACATAGCGAAGTAATGCTTTCGAATTAAAATATTTTGTGATGAGTGCATCGCCTTGAAAGCACTAATGCTGCTGTAATGCTTTCTACTGCTAGCGATAAAGCTAACTATTCTCTGATACGCTGACAGAGGGCATTGTTTGCCAGTAGATATTGGCGAGTACGAAGGCTGGCACAAATGGAAGACGACCAGAAGGAGAAAATCATGCTAAAGAGAGCTGTGTTTTGCGAACACGCTGGTAAAGACTGTGTGAGACTGTCATGTTTGCGTCAAGGGGAGGCTGGAAGTAGGCAACTGCCGTCAAGCGCAGTGCAATGCCAAAGTGCGACAGGGTGCATTATACAGAGCGCTGGCCAGCTGAGTGTGGTTCTGCCCATCCTTTATGTTCGTAGTGCGCAGTGAAATCTTCATTTTCACTATTTTCGTCGTACACAAGCAGTTCGTGAATACCTCGAAGGAAAAATTGTTCGCGGACAATCACACTCTTTTTAGCTCCCCTTAGCTTAGGCTGAAGAACAGGAACATAGTGGCCCTCTATACTTATCGGCGTACTTTTTAACTGCAGTGTCGTGCGCCATCTTTTTGTCGCATCCCTGATTGTTCGGTCGCATATTTTTTTCTAGCAAGTTTACTCTATACCGTACACTGTGCTGAAAATGTGGTGTTCTTCTGAGCTCGAGAGACCATGGTAAAGTCCTCTTGAAGTGTAGAATGGAAACACAAACACTGTGGCGCAGAGCACTGTCTACAAATACTTGGTCTATAAATAATCACGTTTTATTCCAAAGCCGCACTCATTATGGGAAGACATTTATTGGACAATTCGTGAGAATAGAAACGAAATATAAATTTTACTAAAATTTTGCTAAAATATTACATATATTACGTTGTCAAGTGCTAAACTAATTGTATTGCATAGAGCTTACAATATACCTCAATGTAATTTGGCAAAGTAGCAAACCACCTGATTTCTGAGTTATCCTGCTCTGAAAAGGTACGTTTTACCGAGCGTTTGCTACATAGAGAGAGTATGTAGTATTATTTAACTGTCGTATTTATATCTCCACCCCGAGACACATCTCCAGCATGTTATGTAGTTCAGATGAAGCGGCGTATCGATAATTGTGGGCGCTTGATTGCTAGTGTGTGCGTGGCATCCATCACGTAGTAATTCTATGTGCTGGAAAGCTTCCAAGGTGCGCAACCGATGCTTTGATCAGCTACAGTTTTTAGGCAACCCTCTCCTCAATCCGTTCCCAAGGAATAGATGTAGCTTTCTACGAAGTGTGTACGGAGCGCTGCCTGACTAGATAGAGGGCTTGTCGCTGCTGATTGCTTACGGTATGAATGGTTTGATTTGGTTTGGTTTGTGGGGTTTAACGTCCCTAAGCGAATCATGCTATGAGAGACGCCGTAGTCGAGGACTCCGGAAATTTCGACAACCTGGTGTTCTTTAACTTGCACTGACATTGCACAGCACGCGGGAGCTAGAATAAAAGAAGTGTCTAGAATAAGTAAAGACCGGTAGTGAGTTAACCTGATTATGAGGTGCATTCGCGATTGAAAAGAAGAACACTAAATAAATATTCCTTTTTTTTCCAGCCCACCGGGGTGGCGCAGTGGTTAGGGCACTCGACGACTGTTCCCAAGAATGCGGGTTCGAATCAAGGCCTCTGCGGCCGCTTTTCGATGGAGGCGAAAAGCAAGACGCCCGTGTGCTGTGCGATGTCAGTGCACGTTAAAAAACCCCAGGTGGTCGAAATTTCCGTAGTCCTCCACTACGGCGTCTTTCATAACCTGGTTCGCTTTGGAACGTTAAACCCCACAAACCAAACCAAACCTTTTTATTTCACTCACTTTCCGTGCAAAGTAAGCACACAAAAAGATCGTATGTGTCAAGCTGAGACCTGTCTTTCTCATTTGGAAGTTTGACAATACGTACAGCCGTTTTCGTAATATTGCTACATTCGCTAAAATTTGGCTTACTGAACTCTACCCCCATTACAGTACCGAAAGAAAAACAAGAATTCGTCCCATAACAAGATAACCATGCAAACGGAATTTTCTTCCCGGCCGTATTAGAGAGCCCTAACTACACCCCTAAATAAAATGAAAATACTGCCGAAAGGTATCGACTAGACAACTATTTTATATATGCAATGCTAGAACTCACGGGAAGCCTTAACGTCCAGACAATACAGCTGGAAAACAAACTCCGTTGCCGGCTTACATTCTTCAAAGATATCACGTGAAAAGAAAAGTGTTGCCAGAGTTAGGGGGGATGCGTGAGTTGGAGCAAGAGGTTGGCGCAAAGTGAAGCCTTAATAAAGGAAGGTCGTGCAACATTATTTCACTTCGGAGGTCTTGTTAGCCCCCCGGGTAATCTCCGAACTTTTGTGCAGTGCTTTCGTGCCGACTTATCACCAGTCTCCACGCTTTCAGCCTCATCTTCGCTGTCGCCTCACGGAGGAAACGACCAATTACGTGGTTAGTGCTGCTTGTCGTGTACTTTGCTATCCCGAAACTACATCATTTTTAAAGTCCGCGGACGACTTCATAACAACTGCGCACTCCGAGTGGCACAGCAGGTGCTAGAAGGCGCTGAGAGGTAGCACGCTACCGAATTATGTCATGCTTTCTTGACTAGTCTGTTCTATTGAGGAAATTCACTCGATCAGTGAATGCATCGCGCGCTGCGAGACGGAAAGCAAGCTGCCTTTCTTTGGTAATGGGCAGAGGAACACTAGTCTAGCGACCTGGTTATCTTATGTGCACCGTACTTTACAAATTATAGATTTTCGTGGTCTAGGTTGCTGAAGGTACTCTGCAAAAATCAGGGCACAAGGGGGACATGTCTGCAAAGGTTGAGCATAAACACAACTTGCGCAAAGTGATGTAAGTTCAGCGTTTTCGCGTCTTTGTTCTGGGTGTCAAGTGTCTGTTCTGGCCTTGACGGCCAGGACGATTCCGCCCATTTCCTTTTATGTGAATAGCACAGCACTCGACGAACGCTCTCGACGGCCAAATCGGCAGCGCGCCTTCTTTTATAGGCCGGGAAAGAGTTCGCACTTGAACTGTGCACTGTCCGATCCGGAGGTAGCAGTTGGCGGCGACCCAAGAGATCAGAGTGAGCGCTCTGATCTCCCGCTTAGAATCTGCGCGGCTCGAATGGGGAAAGGAGGTGATGCCACCGTCGAGACAAAAGCGCTACTCAGTATAGATTGTATCCCGACTTGGCCAACACCGAGGATTCTCCCCAGTACGCTGATGCATAGCGGCGCAGCGCCGGAGCTTGCCAAGGGGAATAAGGCGCTCTTTGGCACACGCTCGAAGAGCCGCACGAACCGCGGCTAGAAGCCCGATCATAATAGCTAGCACAAGCACGCCCTAATATTGAGTTCTACAACTGCCATCTTGATAAGTACGTCGTTAACAACATCTCAGGGTTCAGTAAAAACAGACGTTGTCTTTTGGGGGAGTCATCTGACTTAACGTGGCGCCAGCTTCAGGGACGAGTGAAACGTCTTTAGATGTCGATAAATTTTTAAAATTATGAAAAAAAAAAAAACGTTTTCGTCTTTAAGAAGAATCCGTGTCTCCCGAATGACGCGGCAATGCACAGCTAATTAAGTACTTTGATTTTGCAGGCCACCAATGAGAAATACGATGATAATTTTTTCACCAAAACAGATTCTGAGGATTTCGAGGGAAAAATATTAAAATACATATTGCTTATAACAACAACGCAAATGCTATGTATCAGTCTGATTTGCCATTGCTTATTAGGGAAATGAGTGTTTGTGAATTTTTTTTCACGCTGAGGTTAGAGCGCTCGTGTATATAGCTCAGCATGAAATTTTGGCAACTTTATTATGCACCTTCACACCAAGGATCTGCAATCAGTTGCCATCACATCACACGGCCAACGTGGTAGTCATAGTAGCCGACATGCTGCTTCAGTGCCTGTTTCTTGCTGTCATAAACATCCAACTCTGTGGACGCATCCGTATGCTTCAGACACACAGAACTTATCCAGAGGAAACTTTACAGCACGTAGATGGAGAAATTCGTGAAAATAACTCACCCCAACTGAAGTTTGTCAATTTTTGTTTTCTCTTCCTAAGGCCAGTATAAGAACTAAATGTTTTTATCTCAAAAGGGCTTTCTTATATATTTGGAGCGTTTTATTCAAAGTTAGCCGAGCTTTTCAGTCCGTGGGTATCTACAGAAAGAAGTTACTTCATTGAAAAGGGTCAAAATGGTTTTAACTCAACAGATGTTCTTAAATGTCCACAACATTCCGCTCTTCTTACTTCCTTTTAACAGTCCGGCCTGCGCTCACCATCTCTTTCCCCGCACTTTGTCAGCAGCAGACAGCGGCCGCTCTCCAGCAGCACATCTGACAGCTCTAATGCACCCACATATCCTTGATATCGGAGCAGAGCTTTCGTCTTTTTGTGCATTTTCGGGTAAACAGGGGGTATAAAGGCTAGTATCTCGCCGTTCACTTTATAGATTTATATTAGGCTCCTATCCTCAAAAGTACATTTCAGCGAACTTTCTACCGCTAACAGAGTTGCAGCTTCTTGTAAATGGATATCATCTAGCTCTCCGCACGCTTCATGCTGTTACCATTTATACCTTTTTCTGCCCAAATGAGCATCAGTTCAGTTTGACCAGCTCCTTTCGCTTTTTCGCGATGTCACCGTTCATTTTGAGCCACTGCTTTATCTTTTCTTATTGTTTTTAGGAGCCTGCTTTGTTATTGGAACCCTACTCCGCTTGCCTAGAAATCTCTTGCGTTGTGTCTTTTGCAGTAGCGCTCGCTTCCCGCCGTTACTGATGAAAGGTGAGACGATGTTATAGTCCCTATTTTCAGAAGAGCATACATATTACTTGCTTTGGGTCGTTTTCATTAGCACCTATACAATGAACTAACAAGTTTCAGCTGTCGCTTCACTCAAAGACACAGCTTTAGCGCTGACGAAACTTCAGGCCCTTTTCTGTGCTTCGCTGTCGGCCGATTCGACACGACAAGAGTGGATGCGCTCATAACAGAAAGATGTATTCCTAGCATGAAAATTTAGTTGCTTTGTTCAACTACACTCAAGAGGCGAAACTCAAATACTGTATTATTTTTTTTCCAGGTGTGAGTTACTCAGGACGGTCATGTGTGATTCTTGTTACAAGTTCACTGGTTTCAGAATAAAAATAAGGGAAGGACATTTTGTGATTGGAAATGTGTGTTATTTCCTTCTGAATGTTTCATCCGTCGTCCATATTAAGCCTAGATATCCTTCTAAAACTCTGACCTCCTCTTAAGCAGTGAAAGAATTTCTTAAAAGAATATTAGCAAAAATTGCCAGCTTCACGATCAAATGAACAATGCGACATATTACTGCTTCAAGAGAAATTCACAGCAGCCTTGCAATGCTCAGGCATTTAGAACACCCAAATAAATAGCCCAAAATTTTTAAATTTCATCTTAAACTCGCAAACATAGGAACTTAGAGGATCTAGAGAGGAAAGCTGATTTCAGCATTTTTGTTTGAGAAATTTTGCTTTATTTATTACCTAAAGACTATATACTGGGCGTAAGCACGCGTGAGCATGCAGAGACTCGAGAGATTCAAATCTTCTTATCATTTGGGGATAAACAGTTACGACCAGAAGTATGTTATACTGTTTTGTCCTTAACGTTAGCTTTTCCATGAATTTACGCCTTACCTAGATATCTAGCAACTGATACATTGACATTGATTTAAAGAGCGCAATAAAACCTGTTAAACCTTTGTTTGGGCAGGCTTTCAGAATGGGCAGGTAGCGCTGCTCTGTTCGCATTATTAGCCTAGAAAATTATTTGCATGGCATTACCGAACGTTCGGTGTCCTGAACGATTTCTTCTTGCTGTGTATGAAACATTCCTAGGTTTTCCTCATAATGCTGAATTTTTACTCATGACTTGATGTTTATTTACATATAGAAGCTACAGAACCGGTTGGTTGGTTGGTTTGGTTGGTTGGTTGGTTGGTCGGTTGGTTGGTTGGTTGGTTGGTTGGTCGGTCGGTCGGTCGGTCGGTCGGTCGGTCGGTCGGTCGGTCGGTCGGTCGGTCGGTCGGTCGGTCGGTTGGTTGGTTGGTTGGTTGGTTGCACAGGAAGGGAAAGGCGCAGTATCTGTCACACTTGCTCTGTGGACACCTGAACCGCGCCGTAAGGGAAGGGAGGAAGGTGGGAGTGAAAGTGGAAAGAGAGAAATGGGAGCCGTAGTGGAGGGCTACGGAGTAATTTCGACCGCCTGGGGATCCTTAACGTGCGCTGACATCGCACAGCACACGGACGCCACTTCGTTTCGCCTCCATCGAAACGCAGCCGCCGAGGTCGGGTTCGAACCCGGGAACTCCGGCGCAGTAGTCGGGCGTCTTACCACTGCGCCACCCCGGCGGGGCATACAGAACCGGCTTTTTTTTTCGTGCTATATTTTTCTCTTCTCGGTACATAATTTTTCACGGTGAGCCACGCATTTAAATCAGAGGTGGCCATTAGTAAAGACGGGTCATCATTTACGCTTAATGTCAAAGGTTAGAAGAAGAAAATAACCATTCTTTATATTAAGTAATCAGGCATTTTCGACAGATACGAAGGTAGCAACAATGTTAATGCCTGCCATAAACTCGCATAGTGCAAGACGTTCGCAACTACACCTGTCGACGGAGCATGGCTGCCGTACTACCGGACACAGCGGTCGATATGTCGTAGACACAGGAAATGCAGCCCCGGAAACTGAAACGAAAAAAAAAATGGAAGAGTTCAAAGCTGCTGAACCGAAAATGAAGCGAAAATATTACCTATATACGGCGGCTGCGTCTCCCAAGGATGTTTTCAACCAGCGGCTATACAGGGGCAGACGAATTTTCAACCACTCCCTAGAGGGCGGCACATCTTGTAAAAAAGGCCTATTATGCGGAGAAAGCCTAGCTGGAACGTCAGAAAGCTGGAGACAATTGTAAACACAAAGCTAAAGATGAATTTGTGTTTAAACCAAAGATTCCGAGCTGAAACGTCAACATCGTTTAATAGTAGGCAAAGAAGTGGGTCTGACCAAAGCAGCATCAGTCTAGCATGTAGCAGAGAAACACCCTGTCGCGTCCGCTCTTAAGACGAAGCTTAAGCGCCCTCCTAATTTTTATTGAACGTATTCACTGCTGGGAGCTTTCTCTTGCAAGGAGGTCAGATGTCAGACAATCAAACTATTTGTGAACTGCGGAAAACATCCCAGTCAGTCAAATCATTATATCGACCACAAACGCGGTTCATGGACGCGAATCAATCTTTCGGTGGGATGAGCGGCAGACTTAGGCGAAGGTGCCAACAGAAATACGCGAAAGCCGATATACTCTAATTTCGAAGCAATGCTATGACCTGCTTTTTTCGATGTGGCGTCCTTTTGCGAAAGAAATAAAATATCCCCATTAGTGGCTCTAGGCTGCTCACTGTAGGTCGACGAAGCTAGGGATCCCAAGTGCTCTCCTCCTATCCCACAATCCACACCACTACCTATCAACCCCAGCTGCCTCCTTCGGCATCGTACTACGTGCTCGCACCTAAAAACTCCATTAGGCAACAGGGAGGTCAACTCGTTATGCATCCCTAAAACCGACCCACGCGGAAGCTGTCAGCCCTCATCGGCGGAACCCGGAGGGAAAACTCGTCAAACTTGCGTAGTGCAAGCTGCGAGGAGCGAGAACGTTTAAATATGCAAAAATCCTCACACTGCGGCTATTCCTACGACCTCTCTTCGAACCGACACCCTCTTTTTTTCCAGAGTCCACTTCTCCGTTCGAAGCCCCGAGTTCCGTCTTCCTGGGCTTACCATCGAAATGCGCTTCACTTTCAAGTCCCCTAGCAAACGGAGGAGGGAAAGAAAACGTTGGCTGTATGCACAACAGCCTTAAAGCTCCCTCCTCTTCTCTTCCTCTCAAATTCTCCGCCTCCCTTTTTCTCCCAAATGACCCCAATAGCGCAGCCGCCCCTTTTTCCTTCCCACCACGCCACCGCTATCAGTGACATTGTTTGTCAACGCCAGAAGTGGTTTAAACCGATGGATGAAATGTTTCCAGTAGTCCCGGTTTTAGCAGAGTGGTGACGAAGGACGGTGAGGAGGACGCAGCCTCTAACTTTGCTAACTAAGATGTGTGGCAGAAATTCCCGACACGACCCCATCGATGTCCACACCTATGTGACTTGAATAGTCTGTTCTTGTTTTTCTCTGTTTAATATCGCTTTTTTGTGGTTATGAGTCTTGTGAGTACTGCTTGCACTTGTCGCGCCGAAAAAACCACGTAATTTCATTCCGACTTACCGAGCGGATCTTAGATTTGAACTTTTTCGTTACAAACTAGCCGGTTTTTGAGTGCGCTTTTTCTTTTCCTATTCAAAAACGCAAGCAACTTGAGGTGGTCAACTTGGGAACTTTGACTAGACATTAACTTTGATCTCTGTGATTCCTGTGCAGTGTGCATCATAATTTATGCAATATTTTCCAACTGTTGTCTCGACCTGAAGATCTAGATGTAGGCAATCTATTTCCAGCCCCCCCCCCCCCCCCCTCTTTTAGAAAAAGCCCTTCACAGTCCCCGGTAACTTACAACCATATATCCCGTAACTGCATTAAATCTAAACTAATGAAACGTGTAATTTACTCAGATATATTAAGTTTAGGAATGTTTTCTAATTTCCTTATTGCGAACTAGCATGGCTTTCGGAAATTTCTCCCTTGTGAAACACAATTAGTTGTATTCATAAATGATCTTAATTCAAGTCTGGACAGTAACATAACAGTTACTGCAATACCATTAGGATTCGAAACCATTGTTGACAAGGTTCCTCCAAATAATTAAAAAAACTTCCTGTCTTAATCTTGATCACATGTATGTATTGATTCGTGATTTCTCAAATGACCGAGAGTATTCTGTTTGTGCTTATAATTAGCTAATAACAAAAAAGAAACGTTCCTACATTATGCGATGAGGGAGGTTATCGTGCACACTGTTGGTCTTATGGAGTTACGTATGATTTGGCGTGCGCGTCAATTGGGTGGAGGGCGCTTTGGATTTGGCACTTTTTTACTAATTCGCATATTCATTTGTGTGCGTATGTTTTGGATGAGATGCATTAGTACTTCTACAGTTAACGGTTGGGCTCGCAGCATGGATGCAATACTTTAGCGAGTTGCTGCGACTGGATGTCAACTTATTCATGACTGGACTTCGAGAATTTGCAACTGAGAAGTCAATTTCGTGATTCTGGTAAGGTTTAGGGTCCCTATTTTTTGGCAGTGAAAAGGAGGGATTTCCTTGTTAGCCAGTTTCATCTTGGTACCATTTTTTGATTAGCACGTTATAAATGTTGTGAATGGTGCATTTAACATTGGCTCTTATCCATTTCAGTTGTTTTCTTTGAATGGATTCTGAGATTTCGGTGAGGGCAACCCAGTTGTAAGAGCGTACCAAGTAGTCAAGGCATCTCTGAAGTGGCTTGGTGTAATCAAATTTGGAGCCTTCGTCGACACTTACCCTATGAGCTCAAAGCCGCAACGCTGTTTTCTAACACTCAATATTCGATGATCTATTGAGTACGGGTTAAATTTGTATAGCCCCAACGTTAATAGCCATCAGATGATGCAACGCTAGAGAGTGCTGGATGCAATGTGAGGAACGCTTGAAGGAGATCTGATGTGGTCACGCCCATTGGAAGACGAAAAAATAGAACATGATTGCTCTCGGAAACGCTGCTGCATGAGGGAGAGATAAACAATTACTAATGAATGGGAAACCGATATACGTATCATAGAGGTCCATGGAAATTCTTGTCGTTAAGCATGCTTCTGGGGCGTGCGGGGGTTTATAGCGAAAGAGAGGGAGGCAAGTGCTTCAGAACGATCAGACCTGCGAGTGTGTATGATGAGCGTACTCAGCTTTAGGGAGGTAAAACAGACCATGGCATCGTTTAGCAAAATACAATGAGGAAGAGGCACAGCGTTCTCGATAGTGGGCTTCAGAGGCTTCCCCGGTCCATTTCCCGGGAATCCATAGCAGAAGCCGAGATTAGGGGCTCTCTGATGTGGGGGTCGCCAAGGGACGGTGGTACGCGGACGGATTCAATACGGCCAGAGCACATGCCCCACCAACCGAGCACACGACGAAGAAATGAAAGAGAGAAGACACGCAAGCTACGCACGGCGGGGTAAGAACAAGTATAAACGAGCGCAACACAAGGACGGGGATAAACACACTCTGTACGATGCACGCCAGCAAACATCCCAAGGGGGTTAACAAAAGACGTGCGGGCAGGCGTCTGATGCTGTCATTCGAGGCACGCGACCCTGGAATCGGTGAAGACCGGCCCAGAGTAGGAGAGCAGGTAGCGGAAGAGGAGCTGGAGGAGGCAAGGTGCATGCAATCTAGCTCCATATTTCCGCGGATCAGGAACGATTGGCACTGCGCATCGGGCTCAGCGTACAGCCAAGGACAGAGGAGAGCGGGATAGTGAGATAACAACGCACAAGGCTTCCCTGGTGACTGCAGCGGTTTGTATGGCGCTGCTGCTCCCATTTGTTCCGGCGAGGTATCGCCGCTGCAGGCGCGCCATGATACACAAAGATGGCAGTACGTCGTGTCAGCCTCGTTCGTGTCACACCATCTATGCGTTGCGAGCTCCCGCTCTCCTGCACAGTGTAACACTCTCGGAGTTATCAGCGCCAGCTGCAAAACAAATCGGCGTTAGCCCCTTTTGCCTCGCTCGCCATGAGCCCTTGAAACATCACCGTGCAGAATTGTTCCTCCTTTTCTGCCACTTTCTACGTTTTGCAACCTTTCATGCATTTCTGTTTCTTTCGGCTCGCCGTCGGGTGTCACAGTGCAGAAATGTTAACAAGGGTACAGTGGAGGTTTTGAGACTGCGGCCATGTTGCCTTTCGAACGAAGACGTTGTGCAAGCTCGCATTTGTTTTCACTATGATGTCATCCGTTCATCAGAGACTTGCTCATCGCCGTTAACGTGCCTCCGTCCACCGGCCGTTGATGTTTATTATCAATGAGGAAAGCGTTCTTTCTCAAAACCGATAAAAATACTTTACGCTTTTTACGGTGCCTAATTCATTACATTCAGTTTAGATACAAACTGAGTTGACTACGAATAAAAAATTGCACACTGACATTTAAGAGTGCTTAATCGTTGCTTTGCTTTCCGTTACCTCACTTTGACTAATGCTTCGGGATGATACGTTGAAAAATCTCCATAAATCATGACTATGCGTAAAATATGTACAACCTCCGCAATTTAAAAGACGTTTTTTTGCAATATGTATGGTCATGGTACGGCCGAAAAATCAATACCCACCCGTCTCACCTGCTAGTGATATCAAATGCCAGAGGAATGCCCGTGAAGTGGACCGTGACGTCTGATGCCTTAATTCGCCGAAGCGACATAGGCAACTAATCACTCAGATATGACGGCCATTCATGAGAACCTTAATAATATTAGCGAGTGGTGTTGCACATGGCGCATGGAAAAACATTAAAAAATGTAAGTGTATGCGGATATATTGCACTAACATTAAATGTCCAACATACTTGCCTATATAACAATCCATTAGAAATCGTAACTTCTTACCAGTACTTGAGGGGTTCATATTGCTAGTAATCTATCCTAGGAAACACGTATTGATCACATAATATCTAAGGCTAGACGAACACTGGGATATATTCGTCGAAATTTCACGCTGGCTCCACCATCACTAAGACTATTGTTATAAGCAACTTACATTCTACCACAACTTGAATATGCGTCATCAGTTTGAGACCGCTGGTATACCAACTTGGTACAATCTCTAGAGGCAATTCAATATCGCTCAGCCTGATTCATCGTAAGCAAATACCAAAGGACTTCCAGTGTTACTAATATGAAATCAACATTCGCAGAAAAGTGTCTCGCCCAATGTCTTTTTCATAAAATATATTATTACACTCATAATTACGTCTTATTTGAGTTTAACCACAGCCATATATTTCATTTGCCTAAACCACCGCCAAAAGGTGAATATTCCTCATAGTAACACCGTAATCTATTTGTATTCGTTTCTTCCCCAAACTAGCAAAGATTGAAACAACTTACCTGCGTCACTGACAAGCATTACCAGCGCGTACTGATAACTTTAAAACTGCCGTCCAAGGTTTTATTTGGTAAAATAATCTAACAAATGATTTACTCTTTGTAGTGACATTGTTTGCTTATTGACATTTTTTTGTACTATTTTGCTCGTGCTACCATTGGTAAACTAGGGACAATAATATAATATTTTCTTGTAAACACCGAGTTTTCTGTTCGCCTTTTTTTTTGTTATCTTTGTATCTTTTATGTTTGTAATCTTCATCTTGTAACTTTTACATTTGTATTCTAGTTTTTGTGTAATTTGTCTTGTTTTTTGCCCCTCCCATCTGTAATGCACTACGTAGATTGAGGGTGTGATAAATAAATAAATACAGCCCCGCTTAAAGGCAGTCGTACAAATTTGTCTGCGCGGCCGAAAATTTGCATGCCTGAATCGGGTTCCAAAGGCCTCGGTGGGGTTCAGAAAAAAACACTAAGTTAAAATAACTCCCAATAAAGGGAGTGAAATTACTACTTTGCAATGAGAACTTCAAATCGTACACCATCAACTAATGTCGGAACGGCCCTATGGTCGGGATATTCTTTTTTTTAGATAGAAATGACGCTGGGGCTCACTGCTCCCAACATTGAAAATAACGAAGAGAAAAGCAATAGCTGAGGGGAGATATGGCGTCGATATCGTCCCTTAACGCTATCTGTGAGAAGAACGTTCGGTCAAATTGTCTCGGCGCAATGCTTCCAAATCGCTCAACCAAAAGACATTGGGGTTCCTTAAGTGCGCTTTCGATGCTCTAGTACGTCTACGGTGTGTAAGAAGACGCTGTCAGGAGGAGAGCGCATAGTAATAAAAAAGGCTAATAACCCAGGAGACTTCGTGAGAAAAACGCCGTCAGAGACGATTTTGAAATTTATTGAAGGTGTGCCGGGAATAAAAGATGACATGTTGGGGAAACAAAGAAAGACAAAGCGTGGGTCTCGCAGAGGCATGAGCGTGGTTACAAAGAGGTATTGGATAATTAGAAGTGCTTCACAGCTCTGCAACGGGAAGACAGACCTCAAAAATGAGGCAGTGGGAAGGAGGCTTTCAGCCTTCTTCCTTTCCTTTACTTGGATTGCTACGGGATTTAGCCGGCGCTCTTCGCCTTCTACTGCCGGCGAATACAAAGAAGTGAAGGACGAAACATGGTGGCTTGCAGCTAGACACTGTTCCGCTTAAGAGGAAAACTCTGGAATTCTTCAATAAGCCGCTCTGGCTTTCACTCAGTGGTTAAGAATGAAATTATGATGGCCTTCATAAAAATAGGCATTATAAGAATGGCAGGGAGGATGAAGGCCACTGAGAAGTTAACAGATGCGCTTAGGCTGAAGCGTTCTAATAACTTTAACAGTAATTTCGAAAAACAACAGGTGGCACTGAGCGATTCCTGTAGAAGCGGCAGATTATCCTTTTCACTTGCAAAAGCGCAACTACTCTACTTGCAATTAATAGGGTTGCCGGCAAAAGATTTAATTTAAAGACCATATGATGCGTATGGGAGCGTATATGATGCTCAGTATCCAGACGTTAACGCACCAAAACGAAGAATGAAATATGACTGACGTCGTAGTGGAGGCCACTGGGTTAATTAGGACCAGCTGTCGCTCTTTACCTTCCCTAAGCATCACACAGTTGAACGGTAATTTGTTTATTTAGCCACAATGGCAACATAGAAATATGACCGCCGCTACCATGATCGGCCGAACCGGCCTCCTCGGCATCAGCCACCGAGTGCAAGGGCCACCAAATCACCACGAAGGAATTGAATGGAGTATAAAGCGCCCTAACATTCAAATACAAGATGGATCATTCTCACGCATGATGACATTAATCTTAATCTGGTCCCACAAACGTAAAAAATTGGTTGAAATCATTTCCACATATAACTGGAACGTTTTTGACACATATGTGTAACCAGAATATGAGTGTAGAATAAAAGCAAATACAGTATACTCATCTACATTTTGTTGTCGTCCATTCCACTGTGCGCAGGTTGAGCTGATAGTATACGACTCCTTGTACAGAAATTGATTAGGTGAGCATCTGGCTGCTACATAGAAGTTGCGGACGTTCTCTCAAATTCAAGTCGTGCGCAAGGTTTTGTGATGACATTGGATACTACCGACGTGCTATCTCAACTGAATGCGGTAAGTACAAGCTCACAGCAAACAGCGATACAACCATGAGCCAAAGGTGCACCTTCTCGACCTCCATCTAGCCTTCAATTCTTTCACCAACTCGGCAAAAGATCAAATGATAAATTGCGAGAGTGCCTAAAGTTGCGTGGTATGACGGCAGGGTACATCTGTTCGAAGCCTAAACTCGATTACGCTTTCCAGCTTCACCATAATTACTCTGACGTTCAATGAAAAAGAGAAAACACTAAAGATCACTCGCTAGAAAACAGAGAGAGGTTAAATTTCCAGCACAGGTTGACACGCAAAAAGGACGGCAATAAGAAAAAAAAAAGAAAAGAAAAGAAAAATTCATCCCGGTTGAAATGAAAAACAGACTTCAACAAAATCGACAGTGTTTGGGCTCACGCTGTAATGAACAAAAAAAAAAAAAGAGAAAAGCATCGTCAAGAGCTACACAGGGATTGCTAACGCCCGTTTCTAAATGGTTTACAAGTTAGCTGACAGGCACTCTAACGACACGAAAGTCATTTCCGTTCACAGTACTTCACGAAATTACTACTTTATGCCACTTTTCAAGCGTGCGATAAAGAAGAAAGGTGGCAACAAAGAGCGCTGTAATTGGTGCACTGTTAGAACCAGGGACGGTACAAAGCAGCATGCTGCTAGCAGTTCTCTGCCTAATGGGAGACAAGTCATGCGAGTAGCTAGACGCACGCAGTAAATTACCTTTCGCTCATGTTTCCCACTTTTGGATAACAGCGGAAATTCATTTTCCAATGAAAGTGCCGATTTCTGCATGGTTTTTAGTTTCATGTTTCGCGTCAGTAGAGAGAGCGAGCTGCGCGTGACTATGGCAGCGAAAGTCCACCTTTGCAAATTGCAGCTGTATGTGTAAAGTATTACGTCTTCATTTCATGAACAAATCTCGAATTCTTGAAGCGGTGAACCGTATTACCGCATGTCGCCCACTACTCGCCAAAACCGTGTTGCTTTGGGCGTCGATTTGCCTCTCTGTTGACGCATGCAGCATATATTCCACCATTATTTCACGGCTGGTCTACGTTAGCGCTGCTAATACCGAGCGTTTGTTGCATTTCGGTTGCCTTCAAGGTAATACCATGCAATAAACTATTTTCTAGGTTCTCATGCTCACATCAGAACGCCCATATGCACGCCTAATTTAGAACTCATCGCTGAGGTTTACAATATTCGTTACGGCAATAGATAGCGGTTCCTAGTGCTACCATTCTGCGTTAGTCGTTAAGGCAGCAAAATTCTTTGGAGGCACTTAGATCTTTTTTAAGCATGCGAAAAGGCAAAATAATTTCTTTCGACTCTTTGCACTCTTTCGCTTCATTTTCTTCTTTTTTGCTCGTTCTATTTTTCTTGTTCGTTTCTGATTTCTCTTCTTTCCTGTTTCTACTCATTTTGTCTCTTACTACTTTTTTTCTATTTTTACACTTGGCTGACTGTTTTCGGTGTTTCAACGCAATGACGAAGCGTGACGCTAAATGTGTAACGTTTTTGAACGTTTTTTGGGCAACGTTTTTTGGGCAAATTTTACACAATTTTGACATCCGTGGCTGTTTGGACATCTGTACATTATATCGACGTCATTGGCTGTTTTCCCGTCAAGTTGACGTTTGTAATTCTAATTAGGTATCAAATTACTCCGCAGGAACAAATTTTGCGTACAGATACATCTTGAGACCCTCTCCTTCATAGAACAATTTTTTTTATTCATTAATCAATTCTTTTCTCAACAATGAAATTATGACACCTTCCGCGGACACACGAATGCTGTCCGCACTCATGAGCCTTAAATGTCGCGAAACCTAGTATCGACCTCAGCGGTCGCATTTGAACTAGATGTGAAATGCAAGCACACCAGAGTTGCTCGTTACGTTGTGGTTCCTTCGTAGCTGCCTCGTGAAATCGTAGGACGTAATACTTAATACCTAGTCGTCATTTTACGTCCGAAGCTCTAATTTCCCTGCAGCCAATAGGTGCCTATTTCAGTATTTCTTCGCCTAGCTACACAGAGGCCCGCATACTCAGAGTTTTGTCTACAGCACGCAACCCTGACTGCATCATAAGTTCAGGCGTAGAAGGATTCGGCTTTTGCTATTCGTACCGCGCATGGGGTGCTGTTGCCATCTTGCCGAGTACGGTTGACCTTAAAACGATAATAGGCCGCATTAATTGACACATCATTGACACACAGTTAACATCCTTAGCAACTTTGCCCTTTCTTTTCATCGCCTCCGGAGTGATAGAAGCTTGAGGTCTCAAAGGACACTTGCCCTGATGCAGAGCGGGAAGTTTAACTCAATCTCAGATCCACATTGCGTGGAGTTGCGAACTACTAAGGGCAGGAAGTGCAACAACCATTGAAGGTGGAGAGGGTACATTGATGAGGCGACAGAAGGAAGGCACAATGAAACATACGATTGATTAATGAATTGAGAAAAAAACGACTTCGATGATCTCTCTGTGCATAGTGACCATCTACTCTAAACTGCACAAGGAAGCTTGCAGCAGCTCTCACTACCAGGCAGTATTTAAAAGTAGCGTGCAAGAACAAATGACCCGGGATTGGAAGCAGAAATGTCCCTTACCTTCATCTCAAGTTTCCTGCCGAGTAATAATCACTCAGTTGATCTTGATTTATTATCAGGTTAATAATAGGTATCATTAGTTGTTACACGTAAGTCCTGCGTACCACAACGCGTTCACTACATGTCTCCGTAAAAATCTTGGTACAACGGCCCTTCGTGGCCAATGGCGGTGCGTTCCCGCTTGGCATGAAAAATTCTGGATTCGAGCACCAATAGCCACAAATCTATTTTACTTAATTACTTCCGTTTTCCAAAATACCTCCACTGGAGGAACCTTCGCAAGAACTTAGACTTCATTTGGGCCCTTCGACATTCGTTAGCTTTGTTTGATGTGGGACGTTTGGAATTCTCGCGTGACGTCTTGATGTGGAGACGTCGTCCCCCTGTCGATCAATCAGAATTTTTCTCTGCACCCGCCTAAGGTGGCGGCAGCGGATTTGCAGCGGAATGAGCTGCATATGCTCTCGCGAAAAAACAAAAAACAAAGAAAAAAACACATTGGCATTGTTATGTAGGATTTTTTTCCAATACGACCTGTGGGTGTTGAGGGGCGCCGCGCTGGAACACTGCAGATTAATTTAAACTTGCGCTAATTGCACAGATCTCGAGCACTTTGCGCATTTAGCCTCAATTGAAACGCGGCAAAAAGGAGTAGGAAGCACTTTACGAAATCCAATGCGATGCTCGCGAACACTCGGTGTCCCCTTCATTATTACAGGTTCATTTCAGGTGAATTCTAGCTAGGTGCCCTACTTAAGAAAGGTTTTATTATTATAGTATAGGAAATACCACTACAGACATCCAGAGAATATTACGTGTCACTTGTATTTTCTGAGTATTGAAATAATTAGAATTTTAATAACACCATTTTGGCCAAGCAGTAAAACGAATATCTTAAAAATTTTTATCTAAGTATCCCAAAGCCAAACGAATGAGTTACCAGAATAGTTACCTAAGTGTTCCATTTAATGTTTCTTTAAAAAGTCATTGGAGATGTTAGTCGCAACAAATTTGTGTATTCTCAAGTATTACAATTTTAGGAGACAAAAGTCGGTCATGAAACAAGCAGGAACCAACATTAAGGCCTCCCTCGTGCTTTATGGGTGAATAAAGCAGCAATTGAAGCACGCTTCATCAGAACAAAGTAGCCTTGAGGTGATCGTAAAGGTGCCTTCGCAAAAAATAAATCAGCAGCCTGGCGCCACTAAATGCAAAGGTTGCCCCATTCATTACAATGCGGGAAAGGCATGAATGACTAATAAAGAGGTTCGAATCCTCATTTAGGCATAATGTGTACATCGCACTGTTGTATAATGAGGTCGGTCAGCAGTTATCGTGATTAAGAGGCCTCATTATTCACGACGAAGAAGAAAAAAAGAAGCAAGCCTCGATGAGTGCGTGCTATTCGCCACACTCTTTCGACTCGATTTCCTTGTGTTAGGGGCTGCTAAATCATCATTCCCAATTTTTCGAGCACCGCTGGGATAGCGTGGTAGACAAAGACATCCCAACATCATTTTCTAATGACCCTTAACGGGAAACTTGGAGACAATAAATCGTTTAAAAACGAATATCAAGAAGTCAGTTGAACATTTACATACGTCGTGTGGCGCGTTATAACCTTTTGATGCTTTTACATCTAACTTCATGTCACCTTGTTATGGTTGAACTTGGAAGACCCTAAAGATTTGCATGCATTTAACCAGACATCTGTGCGGTTCATGAAATGAAACAGGTAGTTGGTATTTTTCCCAAGGTGTCTTGAGGTGCTGACACAAACACACTGAGCACACATCAACACACATAGTTGTCACTTCCGCTCTCTGTCCTTTCGAATATTTAACGATGAGGCATTTTCCTCCCTGACGCTCCTTTTCCAACCCTATATTCATTTTCCCTAGAGTGTACAGTAATGTACACTGAACTCTGCCTATGTGTTCTGCTAACAATAAACTTAATCCCGCAAACTTCCAATTAGTTGTCTTTGTTGCACAGTAGTGCACTGATATTTTAACTACAGGACCAAATCGCTCGTTTCATGTGACAATATGATATAAAGCCCGCCGGCAGTAGAAGCCTCCTTTTACTGAAAACTGCTTAAGTATGCTAATCCAGTTTGTCGGACAGAGGGGTTTTCAGAGCTGCAGAAAAATAAAATGGCGCTATAGCTTTTCTATATCATTGAACGGTAGTATGACCTCAATGCTAAAATAAATATGAGTTTCATGCATTCGCTCTACATGCGCTGCCTTACAAGGAACATTGGATTCAGAATTGCACAACGATTCCTATGTACAGCGTTAAGAGGGAGATTAGAACAGATTTGAAAATCCGAATTGTTTTCCCGGCTATTTGTTAAGGACGCCTCAATTGATTGGTAGCCGTTCAAGCCTTGAGTGGAACGTCCTTGACCAGACGCCGAAACGATAGTGAAACGATAGTGAGAGACCGGAAAGCGTGGTGTGATATGGTCCATAGGGTCACGAAGAGTCGGACACGACTGAACGACTGAACTGAACTGAAAAACTGAAACGAGGGAAGATTGATAAATTTCTGCAACTTCATTTGATTCAGACTACTTTTTCAGGAACCACAATATTTCTCCTTCTCCCAAAGTCAATTCATCCGGTCAGCATCAAACATTTTACTGTCGGCATCCTAAAAATATCGGATAACCTGTATTCGAGGGAATGGACGCTGACGTTTTCTTTACCTGAGTTTATTCATAAATATGGCTTGAGATTTTTGCAGGCCGCTGAAGCAAGCTCTAGGGATAAAAATAGCGTTTTGGTGGTTTCACGCGCGATGGTTCAATAGCGCGGTCATGACTTAGAGTGAATGTAGCCTGTGCTTATCGATGCTTGTCACTGCTTGCTGCACAACTGGGGAAGGGGGGGGGGGGGATAAACCCAGCAGGTTAGGTGGCGTGCGCCACACGAAGCAACGCAACTCGACAACCGTGTTAATCGCGCCTCCAGTACGCGATTTCGGAAACACGAATAAAATATCGTTATTGAACATATCGCTGTTACTATAGTTTCTTCTATATACATATCTAATTCTATCCAGATAGCACCTGCAATAGATAAAGGGTTATGTATTCGATTTAAGTTAATCATTCTAGTAGATAAGAGGGGTCACACATACATTTGTATTGTAGCTGTCGCAAGCACTTGTAATGCTAGATTTGGTTTGTGGGGTTTAACGTCCCAAAGTGGCTCAGGCTATGAGAGACGCCGTAGTGGAGGACTCTGGAAATTTCGACCACCTGGGGTTTTTTAACGTACACTGAAATCGCACAGCACATGGGCGCCCTGCTTTTCGCCGCCATAGAAAAGCGACCGCCGAGGCCGGGATTCGATCCCGCATTCTTGGGAACAGTAGTCGAGTGCCGTAACCACTGCGCTACCTCGGCGGGCACTTGTACGGCTAAGCCCGAGAAGCAGGCTCCTTTGTTATAAAATACTATTTTAGAAAAATATTGGGAGCTTCCCTGAAACGCTTTGTCTACATCATCACATGTGGAAAAATATGCTGTCCTGATGTCTTCTTCTGTGTAAAACAGCACCACTGAACACATCTTACTATGTTACCACTTGCTCCGCTTTATAGAACTATGGTGTCACGACCTATAATTCGCCGCAGTGATGAAAGGGAGGTGGCAAAATAAATAAGGCACTGTGAAATAATTATGCGCTCAGCCCCCATTAGTCTCCAGGAGAGAGATTAAGTGACGCAGCCCAATTTCGAGTTTAAACTTAATTCCCAGTTCTTTTTGCTACATGGGCTCAAGCTTACGCAAAACGTTAACCTGTGGGGTAGGTCGTAACAATTTTATTAAACTAAAAGATTATTTTCATTAAAGCAAATACACGCTGTAAGTGGTTGCAAAAGGGACCACTGTTGTCGATCAGCACAGAAACGTCGAAAACTACAAACTTATATTATCTGGGGACTGCCTTTCACCTAGGTCATACAGGTCTTTTTCAAGACTGTTTTTTCGCTTACCCTTTTACCTCCAACATTGGAGTTATGCCGTCTAGAAGCACCGTGATTTAGCGGACCTATTGCATAGCTTGGACATCAACAAGCTAGGTGTAAGGAAAACATAACCTCAGCTCCAAATGTCATCCTGACGCGGGCAAATGTCTTTTTTGCATATTACACGCTGAGTTCAGCGGACCTCCTATTATAAAGACAGCGTCATTGCACCCAGCACAGGAAGCCCGACCGACTGCGCAGCGTGCTGTGTGTGCAGGCCTCTTGGATAGATCTCCTTCTACAAAAAAGAAGCGAACGAGAAGGCTGCACTGGTGGACGGTCGGTCTGGGCCGTAATGCAGAGAAATCGACGTGCTTCTGGGAAGCGCGGCAACAATTCGCCTCGCCTGGGGTTTTATCGCGACGCCTTCACTTGCTTGGCCTTTGGCACGCGCGCCCTAAAAAAAAAAAAATCGCCGGGCCCACGCTTTCTTGAGGGTACCGTCCATAATAACTCCGCACACACCTCACATTACTTCCATTGCCGCCAAACAGCGCGGAGTACGGGCACGCGCCGTTTAATGCAAAGAAAACGGCGAAGGAGGCGACCCGCATGCGATACATGTAAGTTTTCCGCAGCTCTGCTGCGTAGTTCTTATAGTCCGCTACTTGTACTGAAGGCTGGAGATAGAGGGTGCAAGGAGAAATCACGAGGAAACTGCGGGTTAGCCTCTAGGGCTACAGGCTGGTACCTTTTCTGCAGGGTGTAGCA
The DNA here is from genome assembly GCA_023969395.1 of Amblyomma maculatum. Taxonomy (NCBI): domain Eukaryota; kingdom Metazoa; phylum Arthropoda; class Arachnida; order Ixodida; family Ixodidae; genus Amblyomma; species Amblyomma maculatum. The sequence continues at coordinate 28,794 of JAJIZL010037684.1, forward strand.
GTAGTATACATGCGCTCCCGCTTGTACTGAGAGAGCTAATGGCTCGCACTAGCACGCGCAAAGTACAAGGCGGCTGGAGAAATAAAGCCTTCGAAACGTATACATGCCTGAATGCACAATAGGAGACGCTCGTGCTGCCCTTCTGGACGTTGTTGTATGTGATAGCGCCCAAGCACGTTCACCAATATCTATCGCACGTGCTTGGCCGTCTTACGACCGTCATGAGGGCAATCTGATCTGAGTAGGCAGGGACGGATAAGAAATAAACTTTATTGCAATAAAGCGGGAGCGAACCGCTCGTTTGCTCCGAATCCAGATGTCACGTGACTGCTGCCTCCTACCGACCCTTGTCCACTGTACTGTCATTGGTGCTGGCGGCCTGTAAAGCGTTATCCTGGGAAGTGCGGCAATGAAGGGTTGCAATTTGATGTGAGCATGACCATAAGTAATGCGACACGTCGGCATTCGATGCTTGGCATGTGGCGGATAGTAGACTGAATTTTTTGCGCAATATATAAGGACGGAAATGAATGGTTTCGGTTTTATCCTCAGATGATAGTTTAGGTTTACTAAGTAGGTGGTGCTTAGATGGGTATAGGACCGACCGGAGAGGTATCATAATGAGAGGAGGCAGGACACCTCGTGTGCCAAAAAAAGAAAAGTTCATGGTGTGAAGGACGCTCATACTGCCTGCTTGTATGACGGGGGGGCGGGGGGGGGGGGGAGACTCTATCGCTGTTTGTGAAAATGAGGTGACAGATGGACAGCCAAGATATTGGCTGACATAGGGGATCATTCCATTCACTTGATTTAGATGCTTTTCTTGTAATATTTATTGAGTGTAACGATGAGAAAAACAAAACATAGGGATGATTCAAATGATTAAACTTTACTCTATCACCCTTTAGGTTAGATAGTGAAAGTAGAAAGTGGAAAGGTTAATTCTCTGGAGTCACAGTAGACTGGTGATAGTATAAGAATTCATGAAAACTGGTTGCTGCTCTTGAAGCAACTATTTGACTGAATGTTTGTGAAGGGAGACTGGTGTTGCCGGCTGCTGATTATGGCCGAATTGTACGTCGTGCGTCTGAACCTCAACAGAGCGCGGCCCTATTTGCAAACGGAGCAGCTTCTACGGTATGATAACGCTTGCACTGCGACGTGGATTTTCGCTTCAGAGGAAACCAACGCTCATAATTAAAAAAGCGTAAAGGACAAGCGACATTTTTTTGTCCCTATTCGGGTTTAATTAGGCCAATTGGCATAATATTTGCAATGTTCTCGTAGCTGCAGCATTGTAAACATTCCCTGTAATGTTACGTTTACGCACCTGGGGTATCTAGATAAAAACAAATTTGCCTCAAAACACTTCTTACTTTTATTGATCATGGCTTAAAAGCGGGTGCTGTCACACTAGAATCTAGGCCAGCCTCGATTCCAAGCCGACACGCTAAATTTGAAAGCCCGAAAAAAAAAAAAAAAAGCTTTTCATGAATGAAAGCCTATTGAAAAAATTTGCGGGATTTAGAGCTCAATGACGAAAGGTTTTCATCCTTCTTTACATTTTGCTTGTTTTTAATTCTTAATTTTTCATCTATTTATTTCACTTCTATTTTACTATAGTTTTTAACTATTTTCTTCCCCGTTTTTCTTTTGCTTTTTTTTGCATTTCACTTGTAAATCGTTATTTATATCTTTATCTTTATTTTTTACTTTTGTGTTATTTATAATATTTTTTACCTTATTACTTTGTAAAAACTACTTTCGTATCTTGTTTTAGTTCTTTTTAAATGGCGCAGTCTCACGAAATCTCACCAACAGATCTGGTTTTTGGCTATTGATTACGCAATGTTATGATTTTATCCCATTTAGCCGATGTTGTCTGGTTATGTCACTACTCTATTAGATTGCGGACTTCTGAATTGAACCACAACGTTTCTTTATTGGCTTATGGCTTTCGGCTATTGATTACCCAAACACACTTGTGATAAATAAGGCAATGCTGGCTTGTTATGTGGCTGCAGGTTGATTGGCTAGGGATATGTCTCGTTTGAAACGTTGCTGATGCCGCTCATGAGCCACGAAAGGCTTCCACATTTTGGAAAGAAGTTACAAAAAACAGAATGAGCAAATTACATAACAAAAATGCTGCGAGATATGGAAGAAGTTCGCTTGCCACTAACTTACCCCTTTTAATCGTCATTATCACCAATGCTGGTCTCCTTGTCGCTCTCTACATACCGCGCAAGTCTTCTTCTCTTATCAAGTACTTTCAATATGCAGCTATTTTTAAATGAGTGTGTGAGCAAAATTTCAAGGTTGCCATCCCAGCTTCACCAAATCAACATCCGTCCTACGGCTAAGACCAATAAAAGCTACAATTCTGCTTCCAGATGGAGTTTTCTAGGGATTCACCTGAGTGTCATTTTCTCATTCTCAAGGAGCTGCTTTAGGGTATTAGGAATTATAAACCACGTGTTCTAGCCAACTGCAAACAAAATTTTAAAAAGATGGTCTATTCAGAGCAATGACCAGCTAAGAGCTGTTGAGAATCGCTTCACGTGGCCTGCAGTATTCTTTTAATTCACCAAAATTAGTCATTCGTAAAGTCGAACTTGCGAATGTTTAATTATTGAATTGAGAAATAAAGTGTAATTGGAAACGTCGCAGATTATCCAGATGCAGAACGTTTTTTTTTTTTTTTTTTTTTTTTGAGCGAGAAACCCGGCATTAAAACAAACGCAAGTTGTCATCTGAAGATCTGCGTTCTTCGCGGTTGCAAAAATATTGTGGCGCCGCGTCTTGAGCGAACCCTAGTAAACTGGTATGAGCAGGGAAAAGATTTATTCGCTCACCATTCCTAGCAGTCACACGCCAAAAAAAAGCGTGAGTCCTTGTTTTATATTCGCACTGTGTTTTTGTGTAATTTTGGTCACAGGCGATTGCCACATGATTATGAAAAGAAATAAATTACGAAAATTCTAAATTCTGACCGACTTGGTAACGTTATTTACCTGGCCTTCATTTAACTATGTGAGGTAACCGCCGTGTAGTCACGCGTATATGTGAACTTCATTTATTCTTCCATCCCTTTGTATCTTGGAGGGCATTACGTCGCTCATTTCCCTTTCACAGTGCAACCTTAACAGCGATACCACAGAAAGATTAAGTTTCTCCAGAAAACACCAAAAATTTCCATAAATAAAGGCACGCACGGCACTTTGGAAGCGCCTCTAAAGCATATGAAGCCGGCAGTCCTCGAGAACAAAGCAAGCACAGGGAAGATTTAAGGCGACAGCCTTTAATGCTCATGCTGCCGTGGACAAAATGTGTTCCACTTTTGCGGCGGCTCCGATTGGCCGAGACAGGATGACGTCGTAAAGGTCTCGACCAATCACAGAGCACCACCACAGTATGCGCGAATGCGTGCCTTATATGACTATATGTCAATCAATCATTAATTACTAACTAATGACTAATAATTATTATAATTACTTCATTTATTACGGGTTGATGACTAATTACGTAATTGGTCAGTAACTAATTAGTGATTATTATTTAACATTTCAATTATTATTTCATTAGCTAGCTAATGACTAATTACTTCATTAAATACTAATTAGTGCCAGCTGCGTTGCATAATGCGGCACTGAGGCTTTCGCCTTTCACTACTTTAGTTGCTTCGTTCGTATTTTTGTTTCTAACTTCTAGCGATCACGGAAAGCAATTTCTATAATATTCACTCGTCAAAAAGCAATTGATTGGGCAGAAGAAGTACAAAAATCACCCCAACTGCTTGCCTTTGTTCCAAATTCTCTTCGATTCACATATATCCAGAAGCCCTTCATTTTCTCATACCCATGAGCTGAGCGCTGAATAGCAAGACCTTTGCATCCATATCGCTTTTTGTATATTTTTGTGTCTGGTTTAGGCCATTCTACTTCACTGGGTTGCTTATAGGTTAATGTTTCTTAGCGTTTTTTTTCGAGGCTATTTTATCTATCTGCCTCCATTTCAGCGTCGCTCTTAACACACACATTACATTCCTCAATATTGCTATGCAAATTGAGTGTAAAAAATCTCAAAAGAGAAAAACGTGGTGCTATATTAATACTTCCCTATCTGCACTTCTTAAACTAGTCTCAATTAGAAGCCCATGCAGATGTTAAGATGGCACGCGCAGTGCTTCCAGTGAAAGCTAGGAATTTTTGAGTGGCGCCATTCGCGCTGTTATTGCTACTTTCGCGCAACTGTGAATATTGAGAGTTGCTAATGTAGTTTTCAGTGTCGAAGCAAACCATTCATTCTTTTGAATGATTAACCAAAAACCTTACTATCCGTATTGTAAGTATAATTTTCTAACTTGCATCAATTTATGACGTTCACATGATCGTTCACCTAACCGCACTACGTACTTTTTATTCTTCTTTTTACAATAACAAGTGACCGCAGCCCTAGTGAACTGCACATTTCTTTCATTGCTGTAGTTGAAAGGTAGTGTGGTATGTGCTCAGCAGTTTGTACATCAATACAATGTTTCATTGGCAGCAGTCTTATTAACATTACAGAAAAAACGTAACCAATTACAATTAAAATTACAATTATTTCACTCAAAACGTAACTGATTTACAGCAGTCAGTTACAGCTCCAGAAATGTAATTGATACTTATAAAACAGCATAGGATTACAATTAGGTTACTTTTATTCGAATTTTTTATCATCACACACATTCGTTGAATCTGTAATAAAGTAGTGGGGTTTGCTTGAACTTTACTTACACACAGCTATTTCCAGGAGTTGTTTTTAAAAGCTATCAGCACTGATTTTGCAACCTATTGCTTGTGAAGACTGCAGCCGCTACACTGAACACTCTAAAAATGTAAGTGCTAGAGGGTAGATCAGTGTTTTAAAGTAAGAAATCCTTTTCTCCTGTTACTAGTTGCGAAGTGCTTTGATGTCAGTTTCTCTCTATAACCCGCCGTGGTGGCTCAGTGTTAGGGTATTCGGCTGGTGAACTATAGGACGGAATCTGAATCCCGGCCATGGCGGTCGCTTTTCGATCGAGGCGAAAAGCAAGCCACCGGTGTACTGTGCGACATCAGTGCAAGTCGAAGAACCCCAGTGGATAAAATTTTCTTCAGTACTGTAGCCTGAGTTGATTTGGGACTTCGAACCTTACACACCATACCAATCATCCACTGTGAAGCGCGGTGCTGCGTTGTTGGACGTCACCACAGACGCTTCACCTCTATGGGCTTTTCTTACAAATGTAATTAATAAATTGTGATCAATTACCGACAACTCTGATAGGTAGCATGCTGAAACCTTTGTCATTTCGTAGCACAGACTAAATTAATGGCAGAAAAATATATTTGTAAAACCAGCGAGAATCGTGCGAGACCTTTTCTAGACACTGAAGCTCTGTTGAAAAAAAAATTGGTTAGGAGCAAACTATCTCAGAGACCGAAAGGATCTTTGTAATAAAAATGGTGTTTTCTTTCGTTATCCTATCGCCGCTTCACTAAAGGATAGTTGCATCAAGACACCCTAATTATTAGCCAAGCTGCGGTCGTATTTCGTAGGCCGTCTTTTTCTTTTCTTTCTTCCTTTAATAATAGGCAGCGGCCTTTTCTGGCGTGAAGACCAATATTCCTCAAGCAGTGTTGGTGGCTGGTTTCATTAATAAAGCTGAACACCAGCAAAAGCACGAAAGCAAAATTTAAAAGAAATTGTAAAAGCTTACACATAGTGGTCCATGTAATTGCATGATGATCTGTTTCGAGACTCTGTGTTAAGAGTGGACAGATTTCCACGAGTCGAAACACGGTAGAGCCCGATTCTCGAGACGGGCTATTTTGCTTCCTGTATAGCGTGCCGCCCGCAGTACAGCAAAGCGCAAGGAGATGCCGATACCCAAAGCAATATCGAAAAAAAAAAAAAAAACATTGGATGCACCGCAACTGAGACCACATGGCCTGATCGTGTTTGATAGTGTGCTGGCCATTTGATTTGGGTGTGCTCAGTATCACTTAGCTGCTGCATTTTGTTCCGTGCCGAGGTGTCAACGCTGTTTCATTTATCAGGTAGAAATGAAGGAAGAATCTACTCCGCGTCTGCCGTAGATGAAAATCTCCGAAAGCGGAGACGGTGGATAGGAAAACAATTTTCAGCACCATGGGTGAATACCGGTAGGCAGCAACTATTATACACTTTCCTTTTAAGTGATACCGGTATGCTGCTAGCCATAATGTGTGATTACCTTCCACTGTATGTAGATACACATGTTCTGCTAATCTGGATTTCCTACCGCCGCGACCGGGCCTCCCATTGGCGAAATTCGTACTGGTTTATTTATAAAACTCCTTTCTACCCCTAGTTTTACCAGCTTCAGCCTCTTCAAGCATGTTGCACTCATCAATAAAGGTCACGTTCAACGCACGCAATTGTCCGAGAGAAAAGAAAAACAGCTCCTTTTGCGTCCTCATGGGTAAGCATTCGAAGAGGAGAGTCGCGGAATTAGCGAAGTGTAGTGGCTACCTAGATAGCTTTGTATGTGTATAAACTCTCACCGCAGCTCAGAGAAGCAGTCATTTGTCATTCTACTAGGAGGCCGGCCCGGACGGAAATCAAGATGAAATAGGGCGTGATCACCACGCAGGACAAATTCATGAGCAAACGTGAGTTTTCTTGTACGACACAAGAGATATCTAAACGGTTAACAAGATAGATGAAGGTTTTGCGCACATAAAACGATGGAGGATATGACCAGCTGCATTAGAAAGTGTTTCACTAATCGTAGGGAGCTGGGCTAGTTGGTTGCAATGATCTTTCCAACGTTCAGAAGACACGAGACAAATATACAGAACACACCGTGAAAAAGTAACCTCAAATGAATGAAATGCTATGAGGTGAATAAACCTTCTGTGGAATTAAAATCAGTCAATTCATCATTGCAAAGGCAGAGTCAGCTTGTAGCAAAATCACAGTAAGAAGACAAAATAATCACCCAGCAACAACCAATTACAACAAGCTCAAAGTTCCAACAGTAGCAAAACCAAGACACCTAATGTGTTCCAGCAGTAATGTTGGTGGCCATCTTACGTATCATTTGACGAAGTACAAGAAATGTTACAGCGACCATGACTGTGAGTTTGATTGCATTTTCGAGTGTGAGCTTTTAGTCCATGCACCAGGGAATAGAACCACAACGAAGGACAGTCGTCACGGGAAGTGATTGAAACCTAGCTAATTTCCGGAGGCGATAACAGGTACGTTAGCAGCTCATCCAAGGCATATTATAAAAAAGCCATCTATAGATGGAGGCATGAGCTATTCACACCTCCATACTTGAGAACAATCAGTTATCTTGACAGGATTTCCACAGTTGCTTTGAGTTCTTTGATGTTCCTGTTGTTTTTAACTTGGCAACTTTTTTGGGGTTCTATTTGTTGTAATTGACTTTTTTCTAACCATCATTTTGCTGCGGCAAGTTGACTCTGTTTTTGAGACGCCATTATGATGAGACCGGATTTTACTTGATGGTATATAGTTTTCAGAAAAAAAAAATGAAGCTATCGGCGCCTTCAAACCATTTACTGAAGCTCTGAGTTCTGGTTTCGCTCAGCTCAGCTCACTGAATCACATGTGTTGAGCGCCAAGTTTTTTTTTCAGTCAAATTTGGTGCGATTCCTGACCACGCCGGTAGCTTTTTGATGGAGTCAGTAAGAAAGGAGTCCATGTATTGTGTGATGTCAATGCACGTTAAAGAATCCCAGGTGGTCAAAACTTCCGGACCCTCCAAAACGGCTTCTCTCTAGCTTGAGTCAGTTTGAGGGGTTAAACCTCACAAACTAAACGAAAACAATTTTGTTCTATCAGCGCAATGAAGACAACTCAAAAAGCTCGCAATTGGAGCGTTTCACTGCGGTTTCTCTTGAAATCCACGTTCTACTTCAGACGCTCAACCTGAAATAAAGTTTCCACTACTCCAAATTTATAGTAATTACAGTGGGGGGATGAAGAAAGAGAAGTAAAGACTGACAAATAACAGGGGGATGAGCGCGGACCGAAATGAAAACAGACGGAAATAACGTCGACGCTAATTTACTTCGGTGGAAGTTGTATTCTCAATTATTTAGTCTTTCTCAATGCTCTGAATATTATGTCAATCAAGCATTAACATGACCTAATTTTACTTTAGACCAAATAAGATAGTATGCAAGACTATAGCCCTGAGCAAAGACGGGAAACTTGAAGTGTAAGGCTTGTTTGGACACAAGAGAAAACAGACAAAAACCATATTGATCTAAAATAACCATCGCAAAATATTACTGCCTTTAAACTGTGCTTAGATGAATACATCCATTATTCCTCTGTGCTTTCTTTTATTTTAAAAGCTTATGACTTCTTCTGTAGAAGTCTAAGGACTAATGATTATGTTCGAGTTTCCATAATGTCCATGAAAATTTTCCTAAATTCAGAGTGCGCTTAATACGTTGCGCTAATTCGCCGTGCAGTCTGGGCAGCCTGGCTAATGAAGAGCGGAAAATCCGTTGCTCTGGTTCCCGCTGAACCTGCTTTTTGTTTCTTTTTGCTTCATTCACTGCGATGTAGGTGGACCGTACACGGAAGCCAGCGCGTGTTAGGTAAATCACGGGACGCGTCGGAATGGGAAGTAGAGGGCGCTAGCGCCGCGTTCCGGATGCGAGACGATGATACGATCGTCGAGATTCCGACAGAACTCTTTATTGGAGCGCCTACATCTTTTCAGCGGCCTTTAATTGTCGAGACAACGTCATTAAGAAGCCTTTATGCAAACGAGGGATTCACTTGGTATCGTTCAACTTCGATGACGGCTAATCCTTTAATTTTCTCACAAATAGTCGTTATCTGAGGTAATCTCACATGATCGTATAGGCTACTACATTATGTGAAAGGCTATCCAGTATATTATATTGGTTTGGTTTGTGAGGGTTTAACGTCCTAAAGCGATTCAGGCTCCGGACACTTCGAGAACCTGGGGTTCTTTACCGTGCACTGATGTCGCATAGCACTCGGGCGCCCTGCTTTTCGCCTCCATCGAAAAACGGCCGCCACACCCAGAATTTGTTTTTTATTGGTTCACAGGAAGGGAAAGGCGCAGTATCTGTCACACTTGTTCTGTGGACACCTGAACTACGCTGTAAAGAAAGGGAGGAAGGTGGAAGCGAAAGTAGAAAGAGAAAATGGGAAGCCGTAGTGGAGGGCTACGGAGTAATTTCGACCACCTGGGCATCTTTAACGTGCGCTGACATCGCACAGCACACGGATCCCACTTCATTTCGCTTCCATCGGAACGCAGCCGCCGTGGTCGGGCTCGAACCCAGGATCTCCGGCACAGTAGTCGGGCGTCTTACCGCTGCACCATCCCGGCGGGGCCCACAGCCGGGATCCGATCCCGCATTCCTGGGCACAGTATCCGAATGCCCTAACTACTGTACCACCACGACGGGGTTACTATCAATAGGTGTATTCAGATTAGAACGGCAAGCGAGGTTCCTACACCATTTTTCAATACCATTTTTATATTGGCTACGCAACTGTCTCGACACAAAGAAACATATTCCTTTGTTTTTGCAATATAGGCGTAAATTGCTCGGAAAA
>JAJIZL010037687.1:1653-19167 GCA_023969395.1 Amblyomma maculatum
GAAAGAAAGAAAGAAAGAAAGAAAGAAAGAAAGAAAGAAAGAAAGAACCTCTTCCTTTTCGATCTCAATGAGGTATAAAGCTTATAATATTGCATAGCAGCATCTTGGAGGTACTGCGGAGGCAGGATAAAGTAGGCGGTAAAAAATCGATTTCCTTGAGTTTACAGATGAAACGATTCGCTTCCTTAAGATTAGCAAGTAAAAATCAGTACGCCGGAAATCACTAACAGTCCTGGCAGGCTGTGGTGGTCAATGACCTCCTGTCGTTAAAGGTCAGCACTAAATAATTGCTGATTTGATTTATACAGAAGTCGAATCATATGCCTTCTCTTCTATGCACACTCTCCTAGGCTAATTCCCTCACTGTAGACCATAGGTAAATGATGCAAAGATCGATATTTGCAACCGTTGAGACTGTTTTCATCCCGGCGTTGTATAGACTTAATTTCTTCCATGTTGTTGAATGACATTCTTGTGCACTGCGATGAGTTTTGGTGTGCAGGGTTTTTTCCTTTTTTTTTTTTCACGCATGTCGAATTCTGTTGTGACTCTTTTCGGGAATGTTCTGAGCTCCCGTGAATGTAGGTTCCAACCACTTTCAATCATAGCCGGGTGCTTCCTCCGGTTCATCTTGCTGTCTCGTGTAAATTTGTTTGCCTCTACATCACGGTGTTATACGCTGAATTCGGATTGTTTTATATTGTTAAAAACGCACACTACGAAGTTGTACCTCAAAATCTCTGTCAAAGAAAACCACCCGGTCCCTTTTACCAAAATGTTAAATTGAGGAAACTTCCCGCATAACAATATCGATTGAAGCGTCAGTACGTTGGAAGTAAGAGTCCATATAGAATGGTGATTAGCAGCTTTCGGCAGTTATGAGAAGAAAGTGTACATCACGAACGGTGAGAAAAATGTTGAAGACGAATGTGCGCTAGCACCACAGGCGATAACATAACGTTTGCGTACAAGTGCTGCAAAGGCGTGGCTGAATTTCATTTATATCTGAGCTGTGCACCTGCGATTCCGAAGGTTTAGTGACGACCCCTCACCGCAATACCAGCTGCAGAATTTACAAGTTCCTTATAGTAGATACGTGCTGCCCAAAAAGTGAAACTGGCCTCCACCAAATTCGGTCTTTAGAATTGCATTATGCCCCTGCTCTTCAGCGGCTGTGTGTATGTGGATGTTACGCGAACAAAAATAAACCTCGTCTGGAAAAGGCAGAATTCCCTCAAATGTACGCGCAGTAAAATGGACAGTAGTTAGAAAAATCACGTGATTGGATACAGGTATCGAGTGAGCCAAGCAAAATGACCGCAGGAATTTGTGCTTTATAAAAAGATGGCTGAGCATGCACGCCTCAATGATTTAAGGCAACACAGGTGTATGTTACCGACAAAACATCAATTTTTACTTTCTCATTTTGCTTGGATAACTATTTTCAACTGCCTAAAATATGTTGATTTGTTTACTTGGCGATGTATTATTATTGTAATATTAAAAAGAAGCTCAATGAAGACCTTCCAAATAGGGCTTGTTCACGATGTAATATTTCAAGACCCCGATAAAAGTGCATTGCGTATTCAAAAGCGAAGCTTGGCCTTTTCCACAATTCTTTCGTGCTCCTTACGATAATTAAAGTACAAAAATTTTACCACCGTTCGCGCCTGAAGGAAATATTCTCGAATATGTCGCAGGTCACTAGCGCTAGCTAAGTTTGTATGGGCCGCCAGTAGAGCCGCCGCTCTCGAATCCGACCATGATCGCGCCTGTTGCGCCCGTGCCCGGCTCCCATTGCCACAAGCCCGGGGGAGGCTTCCCTGTTGTTGAGTTGAGTTGGGGTCTTTGGGTTATTCTTGGGGGGGATACCGGACACGGGTTATGCCGGCCTTAATTTGCGGCGGCACTCTTGGTGTCCGGGGGAAGAGGAGATGGGATGTTGGGAGGGGGAGGGGGGGTCATCATCGTCGTCGTGGAGTCGCTCTCGTCGTCCTTGTCGTCGGCTCCGTCGCCAGCGCTGTGGCCAGCAGGTCAGCAGGCCCGGTGGAGGGCTACAGTCTTGCAGCCAGGCCGGACTCCTCCAGGAAGGCCAGCAGGAGCCGGTGGGCTGCCAGGGGGTTCCTGGCCGGGAAGAGCAGGTGCTCCTCGGTGGCAGCAGGAAGTCCGAGGGCCCGGTAGCCTGCCACCATCTTGCGACGGTGGTGGGCATGTGCCGGGCACACACAGAGGAGGTGCCCCAGCGTTCCTGCATCACCGCAGGAGGGGCATGCTGGGGTGGGGGCCCGGCCACGGACATACATCTCCGTGGGCGTCCAGGAACCTCCGGTGCGGAGGCGTAGGAGGAGAGCTCGTTCCCTGCGGGCGAGCTTGTCGGACAGGCGGTGGAAAGTCCTCCCCTCAGCGATCCGCCGATCGGGGTGCAGGGCCCTCACGGCCTTCTTGAGGGGGAGCCTGGAAAAGTCAAAGGCAGATACATGATCAGTCATACTTACCTGGTCGGAGTGGGCCGCTTTGGCAAGTGCGTCGGCCTCATCGTTGCCCTGGATGCCCGCATGGCCCGGGATTTAGTGCAGTAAGATGACGAAGCCGGCATCCTCCAGGGCCTGGAGTCGCGCTCGTAGGTGGCAAGCCGATAGCTGGAAGCAGGACGGCTTGCGCAGGAGCTGCAGTGCCGGCCTCGAGTCGCACAGGATGGTGTAGAAGCCTGGGGGCTGACCAGTCTCCAGGAAGTCCGCTGCCAGATGGAGGCCCGCCAGCTCGGCTGCAGTAGAGCTACCTGGAAAGGAGAGCCTGCAAGAGCTGGACACCCCCACCTGAGGAGCCGTCATAGCCGCTGCAGCCTGGCCTGTAGCGGCTATGAATGCAAGGCGGCCATTTCCCCTTCGCCCTTTCACAGCCGGTCTCGAGGGAGAGCGCGCTCGCCCTCGAGTCCGGCCCTGGCCCTTCTAAGCTCTCTCTCCCTCTCCACGAAAAACCAGTTGGCCAAGATGGATGCCGCGTTGGCGGCAGAGGGACGCGAGCGACCATCTGCATTCTCTTCTTTCCTCCCCCCTTCCTCCTCCCCCTCCCCCCCCCCGTCCCGGGGCGGGTGTCTTTCCCCCGGGCGCCCCCCGCCCCCCCCCCCCTTTTTTTTTTTTGTTTCTTTCTCCGCTTCCCCCTCGTCCACGCAAGTAAGCAAGATGCGGCGTTGTTCGTCTCGCGGATCACGGCAGTGCTGCCCGTGCAGTCGTCTTTCTCCTTCGGTGACTTTATGCTGATCTGCGACATTTCTGTTCGTGCTCATTTAGCACGAGAACGAGCACAAGTGCTATATCATCTGAGAAGACACAGTGCAAAATTCCTCACCGCGGGACATTGGAAACTTCGACAGAACGATGTTGAAGATTTGGGGAAGGCGAAGAAAATCCGCGTGGGCCCACCACATTGCACCTATATTTCATATTACAGGTAAGCGTCTCTTTGCTACGATGTGTTTTGAATTGTATTCTGAAGAGAGAAATGAATCGTAACGCTGACTCTTAGCCGCAGACGAAGAAATGGAAGGATGGAGCAGAGAGCTTAGCAGGCTGAACCGGAAACGCCATGACGAGCCTGATGCGCGGAAGAAGGTACGTAATGTGATGTTTGTCTTTGTTTTCTACTTTTAGTAGCTACGACGACGGGTGAAGTTTCTTAACCCCCCCTGTTAGCAACCACCTTGATCTTGAGCACTGCCTCTACCCTCCTAGCATGAAAAGCCCAAAGGCGCCAGACTATAGTTCGCGAGCAGCCAAGTACGGACGTTATTAGTCTTGCCTGGAGAACTCGAGCTGTGGTGGGCATCGCAAAACATTGCCGCCAACCTTTCAGATCTTCAATGATAACGCCTTGTAGAGCGCGGATCGATTCCGTATTTCTGTTCATGCTTATCACGAAACGCACTTCTTTGACTGAGCTACATGTACGCGAAAACTTACGCGAACGCGATGGCGGCACACATCGCGTGAAACAGAAATGCATGTGTCGATTGGCTCGTCACTCCGAACTGCTGAAATAAAAAAATTCGCTCGTTCCTCGGAATCGCATGCACGATCAGCCAACAGCATGAACGCGAAGCGTACGTCACTGCCGCTCATTTCGTACGCTCTCTCTCTCTCTCTCTCTCTCTCTCTCTCTCTCTCTCTCTCTCTCATTTTTTTTTTTTTTGCAGTGTTGCGTCGTGTTCGTGCACTTCCGCGTAAATTTCTCGCTTTGTACGAACAATGGTGAAGGGGCAAGGATTCTACGAATGTATAATCGAAAAAAAAAAATAAAAAGAATGAAAGGTCAAGTTACTACTCTTATAGCGCAAGTGTAAATACATTTTATTGCATGTTATCGCAAAACACTTCCATTCTTGCAATTGTTGTGACTTGCATATGCAAATAGTTTGCGGTATACTATACCAGCGACACAGAGCGTCGTCGCTGTTTCGCGTTGCCGTCGATTCGCGAGCATGTATCCCCCAGTAAGCGACGAAGCGATCCATGATCGCTTTCGCCGCGCCGACTTGTCGCTCTCGCTCTCTTTTTCGCTCGCATGTAGCTCAGTCTTTATCATTTTCTTTGTCGCGCAAGATGTACCCAGATATGTCTCACAGTATTCTAGCCACTCGTCTGTTTCTACAATATGCAGGTTATGCTAGTAACCATTTGCGTCTTTATCTATATGTTTCTTCGCCGCCTTTAAACTGAGCTTGACGGGTGTGACCGGAATTAGTCATTCGACGACCAGCGAGCACGTTTGCTGCTATCGCCGCCGCCGAGATGTTCACTTATTTTCAGGAAGCAAGTCAGCCCAGTAAAGACTTAATTTCAGTACTGCCAAGCCTGTGTTCTTTCGTGCTTACGGCATTGTCACCGCCAAGTGACAATATGCAATGTTTTGATGTACTTAGTGAACTGTAATCCTCGCGTTACAGTGTCATCACATAGTATATAAATGAGGAAGACGGAACGACCATCACGTCCTCAACGAAACAAATGCGCTAATATTTCTCCTCATTTCGTCGCGTACGACTCCAGCCATAACCTGTTTTTACTAAAGCAGTCTATGCTCCAAACCTGCCGACAAGTGCGCTCGTGTTTGTACATGCAATCACGAGCCCGTTTGTCTAGAGCGCTCGAGCGGTGATATATGCGATCGAAGGGAAAAACGAATTGGCGCCTGCATATTATCTCACCAAAAAATATTTGGCATATGTGACCTTCTATGGTTTAGAAGGGTCAAGTATAGTCATGGGTAGAGGAATAATAGTGGCAGGCCTAAGATGAATGACGTCAATAGGCGAGGGTGTTCCTGAGCTTACATCGCACAGTTAGCACATTAGCGTAGTGAATTTCACTTTGAGATATGGCTCCTTCGGTCGAGTGAAGGTCACGCGTCACAGATCGGATTACGCTGAGCACTGCGGCGCATCTTTCCGGTATGCTGGCCGCAACCCTCTCCTTACCGGCATAATCGGATAATATACCAGAACTAAGCATAAACTCCCTCCGCCTCGCTCCCAATCTCCATTGTTTGCTTATTCTCATTTTCTTTATTAAAATAGGCTTTTGTAAATATTTTTTTTTTCCGCTTTTGTCCTGTGCCAACCCAAGGGCTTTCCCTTTCCTGTCTAGGTGTCTTTTATCTATTCTTTGATATTTTTAATGCTACAATCTTTCTTACTCATTCAAGCCAATAATAAATTCAGCACTTTGCTTCTGTTCTTCACCCCTAAAAAAAAAAAAAAAAAAAACTAAAGTTCTGCTTGCATCAGAAACACACTAGCCAATCCTCTTCCTCTCTGTTTGGTCATCCTCAAGCAAAAATATGAATACTTTGCCTCTTCCGTCCCCTGCTCACGTTACTTTTCCGTTATTTCTTTTTTACTACTTTTATTTTTCGCCTATTGTCTTTTTGCTGCCATTCTTTTTTTTTTTTTGATAATGCATTTGTTTGTGCTGTCCCGGCGCTTGTGTTTTTGATCACACTCTCATAATTTTCTAGGCATATTTTCCTGGTTTTGTGTGTACTTTATTTCTTCTCATTGTACGCCGCTTCGCATATGCTCGGTTCCTTCTCGGCGCCTACCTTCTAATTCATTTTCTAAATTTGTATTTTTTCCGTCGTCTTCCTCGTGCTATTCACCCTAGTTTCACTGTGAATAGCTGCTCTTGACATCGTGTTTTTGTTTTCTTTTTTTGCGGAATGCTCTCAATTTTTATCTGCTTTCAGCGTTTGTCAGTTTAGTTTGAAATCCGCTTTAGGCATGGCAGGTAATAGTAGTCCAGGAATACTCTCCCGTTACATTTTTTTTTTTTTTTAGAGAGCTATTACAGCTGGGCGGTGGCCTACTATAGCTCATGTAAAAATGTGCGGATGCAATGTTACTGACCGTAACCTCAATAATGATTGCGTTGTAGCCATAGTTTGGTGAACGTCATTTGTCGTATGTCGCGTCATGATTAAGTTGTTTCGAAAAAGGCAGAGGGCGCACTATATGACTGGCTGACCCCTTTTGTGTGCTTCGCGCTCTTGGTCGCAAGATATGTGACAGCACGTGGCGCCACTTTAACGACGCAAAGCTACCATGATGCGGCATATATGTAAACGGCGATGCATTAGGTCATGAGATATTGCTCTGGGAAAGGAGATGCCCCTATGTGGCATTGACCTCAGTCCGGCTATGTACAGCTTATATCAGCTGAGGTGGACACCACTGCAGATTATAAAAAAGAAAAGATGAAAGCGTTCTTCCCAAACAAAATCAATTGAATTTGCTGTTAGATGTTAAGACACCGGCTATACACTTGATCTGCTTACTCGATTAATTAGCCAGTTATAATTAATCGACCTTATAAATAAATTGTTCAATTGCTCAGGTCTGAATAAGAGCTGCTCGACCTGACCCAGATGCTTCCTCTCAGGTAGCCTTAGCGTGGCCCTTTTTATTCCTCACAAATGAAAGCTGGCGAAATTTAAAAATACTACGTGACAGCTTGCTGCACGTGCCCGAATTCTCCGTGATTAGAGCGCTGGCATCCGTAACTTGATAAAGCGCGGCCAGATTCGCGCCTTCAGCGATAGGGGAGAAAACCTGGGCCAGGGGGCGCTGCGCCGCTCTGTGCGTCAGCGCCCTCCATGGAGACCACGTCAAAATCTACGCGCAGCCCGGCCGCGTCGTCTGCTCCCCGCCTCATAGAAAAGCATGCTGTCCTCTGCTCCGCGCTGCTTTCCAGCACGTGTTTGCGCGCGCGCGCTTGGTTGTTTCTCTCCTCCTCCGGCCGCATTGTGGCCGCCGTCGCGCTCTAGCAAAGGGGGCAAGAAAAAAAAAACTGGAATGAAAAAATGACGGCACGTTTTTTCGCAAAACTCGTGAAAGTGTTTTTCTCTCTTCTCCCTTTCGTGTTGAAACGATGGTTGTCGGTTTTTTTTAGGTATCTCGCACTTCTGTTTGTAACTGGCCGTGCCGCAGCAGCCATCACGGAACCAAGTCGGCCTCAAGAAACAGATATATTTCATTAATGCCATCACTCGGCGCTTATAAAGGGAAAACACATACGTCAATCGTTCTATCCTCATACGCGATCCTGCTTCGGGAGCTCAAAACTGCGTATCCGCTAGACGAGATAACTGAACTAGGGATTGCACAGCGTAGCTGTGGAATTAAGAAGACAAAGGTTTACTTGGAGAGATGTCCCCGCCTGCATGAAAAGTCGTCAGGCATTTCCTCGTTCTTCGTCTCGCGGAGAGAGGAAACTGCCGAAAAAATGGCATGCCTCGGCTTCTCGTCAGTGATCCAGGTCGTTAAGAAACCTCTCATCGTTAAAGGTAGATAAGTCATTGATTTCGGATGGCAGCGCCACAGCACCGAACTCCCCCTGACCGCTGTCAGCAGGAACCAAAGGGTATACAAGGCGGCATGCTTTGTGCCTTTGTAGGGAACGCGTCCTAAACGCGCCGAAAACAGGCACCACGGCGCCGGCAGCATCGCCTAAAACGTCTGTCCCCAAAGAGTTGAATAAGCCCCTTTCAAGTGAGCAGTCACAAATGGAAAGGAAGCTCCCCAACCAGCGCCCGGAGCACTCGTCGCTGTGTACACGCGTATCAATTCTCAACGAGAAGGCTGGACCCTTCATTCTCTGAGCAACATGGAAGTGACATCAAGAGGTGTCGCCTCAAGTCCTTCAAAATACCTGTCGCTTGCCTCTGCCTTCGAGTACCGAATTCGCGTTCATGTTGTTGTTGTTGTTTTTTTCTGAGCCTGCCAAGAAGCGCTCTTTGAAAACAATGTCCGCGGCGATCAATTAATCATAATTTCTCACTTTCGAAAGCACCGATAAAAAGCGTGCCTCCAGCCAGCCTCTATGTCAGCCGGGGCACAGAAAAAAGCAAAAATAAGAAACACCACTGGAAAAGAGCGCCGGCTTTGCGCGCACAGACGCACGACCATCCCCATTCGTCCTCACTCTCCTTCTCCCGCTCCGCGTGCACGTGCGGCTGCCTGTAGCACGCGCTCCCGAGCGAGCGGGCTGCGCAGACTCCGCAGAAAGACGCGCGCTGCGCGGGCGCGGATGCGCGTAGGTTTTGTAGTTCCTCTCCGCTCCGCTGGAAACCGAGCGCTGGCGTCGCGGAGCAAACTCCAGCTTTGGTTCCCTATACCCACAACAGTACATATGTTTCTGCTGGCTCAGAGATAACCTCCAGCAGCTGCAGCCGAGACAACGTAAAGGTGCTATGTCCGCAGCTGTTCATACTTACCTCTAACCAGCAGAAAAGCGAAGCTCTGTCCTCAGCAGCGCAGAAAGCTCAAATCTGGCAGCGCTTTGCCAACTGGCGGATAAAAGCGTTACGATCACGTCGCAGTTGATAACAACCTTTCATTATCTTGGCTTTATAATATATATACTGCTGATGCCCATTTTTGATTCAACTACATTTCCTGCATTTGCATTTTTGCTATGACCAACTCCTCTGCTTCTGCCAACAAGGGTGTACCTATGTTTTTCTTTTCCATATAGTTTGCTACATTGTCCTCAATTTATGATCACACTATAAAATCATATAGGTTAGCCTTACTGATTAAAGTATATTCTAAATAACTTGCACTTGGTTGCTTCAAACTTTATTCAGTCAAGTGCTTTTGTCTCTTCAACAACTATAACAAAATGTGTGCTTCTTTTGAATGGTGCATAGTCTTATTTATCTAAAGAATCAGCCACATTTATTACATTTACCTTTGTGTTTTTACAGGTCCACCTTGGCCATGGAAATTGCATGAACCAATTCAGTCTCCGATCGGATTCCGACTTCTGCAAGCTGATGTCCGTTTACCTCGGGGGGACTGAAGTACAAGGAGCGTGACAGGAAGCCTTTGTAGCAGAGCCATCCCAAGAGTGTTCCCTCCACCCTACCCTTTTGGAGTGGCATCAATGTCAGGTAAACAAAAACATCTTTCCATGAACTACAGAAGAGATTTCATTTGGTTTTGTGGTGGCTGTATACAATATAATTTGAATTGTATTGTTTTTGGTATTTTGGAAACTGAAGCTGGGGTGATGGTTTAATTGTGGCTATCAACAAGCTGCAAACCATGCTGCTTAAGGAGCATGGCTGCTGTTTGAAATACAGTGCGGGGGAATGCTGATGATAGATGAATTTATTGAAAGGAAAAGCAAAGAGGATGAGATATCACAAAACGGTTTTATCATTCTCAATGGATGACTGGCTCAATGTGCGAGTTGGTTGTTAGAAACCAACAATTATGCTAGCAGTTTTGAGTCACTTTCATAGCTGAACTAAGCAAGCACGAAAAAAAAAAGCCATATTTGCTGCAAATTTTAAAAAACTAAACATGTGTTGCTCGTTTGGAAATGTATACAGCAGTTGCTTGACCATGGTCAGAGCAGTAGTTGTATTTCAGCGTGCTAACCCTTGCAACATTCTATTTTATGCTAAACAGTGTTTCAGTAGTAAATCAATGCTTGCAGTTGAGCAATAATTTTTCTGGAAAATATGTAAAGTTTTCATCCAAATCGTGATTTTGTCGTTTTTGCAAAATCGGATGAATAATTGATTAGGAAATAATTAATGATTTGATTTGTGCAGACACCTGGCTTTTGCTAAAGGAGGTCAGTTGCAGTGAAGAAGTGGTCAAGCGCTACAAATGATTCCGCAGTACCTGGCACGGAAATGTCTGCACCTTTTCCTCTAAGGTAAGATTTACAGTGTATTCCTTCTGGTGGGTGACAGAGTAATGTATGCACAGAATTTTCTTTTTTTTTTTTTTGCAGCGGAGTTATGCTTGCTTTCAAGGTGTAGCTAATCAGCGGGTGTCACAGGTTGCTCAGTTCTCTAACATAAAAGCTTATAGGTTTATAATAGGAAATAAAAGTTATTGCTAATCAGCGGGTGTCACAGGTTGCCCAGTTCTCAAACATAAAAGCTTATAGGCTTATAGTAGGAAATAAAAGCTATTGCAATTTCAGGAGATTTTCCTAGCAGAGAAAGATTTCCATGGGCCGCAGTTATAAGAGCATTACATATTGACTGGTCCTGAGCATATCTGTGTGCAATAATGGTTAGGCTAAACACGTATAATCTTTTAGTCATTTTCAATGAGCTTTATTAAACTCTGTAAACATTTATTTATTGCTCGATATGAAGGCTTACTACTTTGGCATTCTACCACTTACGTTAAAGTTGTGGGCTTTATGTAGGAGAGACGGGCTATGATTTGATAAAACGGTAATACAAAAATTGCCTAGTGCTGTCCATTTTCAATCCACATAATGAGCACAATGAGGTTTAAAATATTCTTGTGCCTGACACTACAACATTCTCCATAGCCAATGTCTATGGAAAACCACAAAATAATTCTTTCGTTTTTCAGTTACCTTCAAACTAACCAACATCAATTTCCCTTCATCGAAACCATTTTTTTATATAAAAATGCATTTTAAATAGGTATTTAATTGAAATCTGCATCTTTTTGTCATTCAGGGGTTCCCGTTCAAGCGCCTTTTGGAAATACAGCTTCATGGATTCCAAACAAAGGCGGCTTCTCACAGGTGTTGTTTCGCATGTCTTCGGCATGCTTGCACATTTTTTTGTGCAGAGCTGCCAGGTCTACATGCTTGCAAAATAGCCCAATTAATGACTATGATCCCATGCGACTAATTTTTCCAACTTGGCTGTGGTTACATTTTGCACGTGTGAAGTTTCTCACAATAGGAGAGAAGAAAGTCACAACCGTATATGAAATGAACATGCGGCCTCGGACTACAGAACATCAGAGTACGGAATGTCAGATTGCGGGACATCAGAATGCATGCCGTCACAATAAGAACAATAGACTACAAAACGTCAAAATACAGAACTACAGACAATGAACGTCACAGTACGGAACTACAGACAATGAACGTCACAATACAGAACTACAGACAGTGAAAGTCACAATACAGAACTACAGACAATGAACGTCACAATATAGAACTACAGACAGTGACCGTCACAATGCAGAACTACAGACAATGAACGTCACAATATAAAACTACAAACAATGAACGTCAGACTACAGGTCAAAAATACGACAAGACTACAGACCATCAGACATTTTCTGTAGTATTTTTCGACTGGGAAGTGACGGCCCTATAACGACTGCCGATGCCACTCTGATGCAAACCATCGATTGGATAATTCATCTTGGAATATTCTTTCATCGCAAAGTACTCGAAGACCGGGCAGCCGACCACAAGCGCTAAATGACCGATTTGCACAGCCTAACGCGCACACTACTTACTGGGACCGGGGCTGCGTGAAGGTCTAGGTGGTTCGGATCCGTTTGCCTGTAACACTTTCCGAACGAAAAAATTCATAAAACGTTTCGCGAAAACAAACCAAACATAAAGGGCAAACAAAAACTGGTACATAAAGCCAAGCGGCAGACCCTAACCTAATCCCGCGTCAGAAACTACTAGCTGACCGACGCAGTGCACCGTAACTGCTAGCCGGCAGGTTCGCAACTCGGCAGATATAGGATAAGCGAACCACTTCTTTTTTAGCCTTTTTCTTAAGATTTATCTTCTTCTGCACTCTAAATATTACCTCTCGAAAAACATTCTACACCCGCCAGGTGGCTTTCCGCTGTCTCGCATCGAGCTCCGGGAGAAAAATAATAATAATAATAATAAAAAAACAGTGCACAATGCTTGAACCCTCGCCTGGTTTGCTTGGTTATGGTTTGTTACGTTTTTGTGTACAGCCAGGTGCAGAGCAGTAGTTGGACCCTCTATACGAATATAAATGCGAACTAGCGCGTTGATAACCCTGTACTACCTTATAGAGCGGTTTCCGGAGTCCGCCAACATGATGGAAACTCGCGCTGTTAACGCTGAGTCTTTGAAACGGCAAACATTCCTTCCTTCTACCAGTGCTATTTAGCCCTTAAGTGCCCGTTTGCTTGCCCTGTTCACACCCACTGGATTCACGGCGTGAGATTAGTTTGTGGGGCTTCCTTAACACAGTTGCCGTAACATTTTATTTCATCACTGTTCGTTGCTCCTAATAGAATACCTATACAGACTCCCCAAAAGACAGATGAGAGCAGTTTTGATTGAGACTTTATTTCCTGTACGGAGGTATCGGTTCTAGGTAGCAGTGTGGTTTGGTTTGTGGTTTGTGGGGTTTAACGTCCCAAAACGACTCAGGCTATGAGAGACGCAGTAGTGGAGGACTTCGGAAATTTCGACCACCTTGTGTTCTCTAACCTGCACTGACATCGCACAATACACGGGCGCCTTGTCTTTCGCCTCAACCGAAAAGCGACCGCTCAGGCTGGGATTCGATCCCGCATACTTTGGAACAATGGTCGAGCACCGTAACCCCTGCGCCTCCCCGGCGGGAGATAGCAGTGTATGCGAACGAAATAGTTGCGCGTTCAGTTGGCCGCAAAACCTTTTTGAAGCTTTACGCACCTAGCGAAACGCGCCTTCGAGGAAAGAGGACCTTTTGACCGTGGTCAGTGAGCTGCCCCTGTGCCAGTAGCCAGAGACTATTTATTATTGTTTTGTGTTTTGACCTGATTCAGTGTTATTTTCTTCAACGGACTGTCAGAAAGGTTATTGAAATAACCCCGTATACTGTAAGATGATTTCTTACGAGGTAAGGTTCTAAGGTTTAATTTGACTTTTTTTGCGTTTGTTTGAGTGTATAGCCTATGACAGAGCCGCATGGTATATCCCACTCAAAGCCGCCACGCTTATCGAAGTCTTTGTTCAGAGCACAGTGTTGCAATGATGCGTGGAGTGTATGCGCTGCGCAAGATAAGCCCCATATCTGGCTGCCATTGCTTGCTGCATGTATGCGTCTGCCAAAATATTGAAGTGTGCGCAGACTGAGGGTAGGATGATGAGAGTATTTATGACAAGTTCGCGGAATGCGGCCTGGTTAAACAAGGCTAGATGCCAGTGAATGCTGTATTTATAAGCAGTAAAGAAATAAACAGCTAGGAGTGGCGTAATAGTTAACCCACTTGGGTGGGGCATCGCCAGACAGTGGTTCGAATCATGTGATGTGCAGCTGTAAATCTGGTTTCATTTTTTTTTATTCTGCAAATATATGCCCGCGGTATTTTAGAGCTTTGATCTTTTTCAAACCTTTTTTTTTTTCTCCCAGATCAAGCAGGACGACCGAATAATATTACAGGGCCAGCCTCTATGACAGCTCCGTCGTATTGCATGCAGGTCCATTCTGTACAGTAAGCCGGTATACTGAATTTTGTAAGAAAGTTCTTATCAGATTTTTTAAGATGAAGGCGCTTGTCGACGAATCAATTTCTTCCAACGAAAACTTCTAATTCCTCGGCTGCTCTGCACTTGCAAACACAGCATGCCAAGAACGAAACCGTGGAGGCACGCATAACTGCGAAGCGCCGAAAACAAGACACAGTGAGGCAGAACTGGCCGCCTATAGCGCCAACAATGGCGCAAACAAGTGTAGGTTTTGTTTCTTTTCATCATCTAGGATGCCCTTTTTTTTTGTCTTCACTGCGTTATAAAAGTGCACCAGCAGTCACTAAACAAAACCTACTTTACAAGACAAGCAATGCACATGCGTGAACCTCCGAGATTCGTTGTCCCTCATGGCGCTTGGGCTTGCAAGAATGGGCTGTGGCCGCAATACCGGTATTTCTGTTCTCTCTCTCGTCTGCTCAGCAAGAGCCTTTTTATTTGAACAAAAATGACTTTTATTCGTCATTAGGAGCTAGCAATCTCTCGATACGAACCAAGTGAATTTCCTCCTGAGTGTCCCTTTAAAGTAAGCATCGAATATCAATCTGCAAGACTTCCCAAGCTTAGTGCGGGTCTGCTGAACACTGGAGTACTCCCTTAGAGCACCTGTCCATATGTCCAGACAAATGCTGAATTCCTTCAATTCTGGCGAAAAATAAATACGTTTGGACTGATCGCCACGTCTGTTTGAGAGCCTAGAATAAAATGTGCGCAATAAGGACTTGAATGATAGCGAGTGATCTCGCCGCAGTCGCTATTTGGCAATACCTTAAGGTTGCTGATTCCACGTTTGCGATATCGGATGCTCGATGCTGGTCCAGACATAAACAAAGACAATATGCAAAAACGTCCTTGTGCTGTGAAGTGTGCAGAGCACGTTGAGCACCCTTAGAGATTAATTTAGAGCCTTCCGCTCCACCTCCTAACAGCCTATGTGTAGCCTCGAGAGTTTAAAACCCGACATACAGAATACTGTAAAATTTGAGCAGATTATTGCTTTTTCAAGCGAAAGATATGCGCTGCGTTCGGCTCTGGACCATCTTGACAGCCGTCCTTACACAGAGGAGAAAATCCTCGGCCCATGGCCACAGAAGGCGTCTAACGGCAAAGCCTTCAAAGCACTTATGTGTTTTATGAGAGACACAAACTTGATTGAGAAACTGTGACTGTGCTCCTCGCCGCCTTACCTTTCCTATCATTCTCTTCTATCTTTCTCCTTTAAACTCCTCATTCCCCTTCCCCAGTGCAGGGTAGCAAACCGGAAGCTTACTTGGTTAACCTCTCTGCCTTCTCTCTCTTTCTCTCTCTCTCGAGCAGATTACATTATTGCAAGGAAATTACAGAAATTAGATTGTTTTTCTGTAGAATGCAATGGAAGAAATGTTTTGTTCTATTGGGTATCACAATGTGCTAATTTGAGCATGTAACTGTGCAAGAAAAATATCTGGTTACGTAAGTGCTTTTGTTGGCTTGAAGCACTGCTGTTAGTGCCGCAAGGTTTCGCGCTTTCGTTTGCCGGGTCAGCTGCCTCGAAAGTAGGAGCAACGACCAACGCGCCTCCGCTTAGCAAGTCAGCGAATCCTCACATGCGGACGAGTGAGGATGTGGACGCAGGCCTTAGCCACAAAAATGGCTATCTAAAAAAGGAAAACTATCTGAAGCTTGTCGCATTTCATGCATGCACAAAAACATACAGACACGCGATTCTACATTTCTTTAGTTCGTCACGACTGAAAAGTATTTCCGTCTTTCAAGAAACATTGGTTGCCAATCACTGCGTCAGCTTAGCAGCCGGATAGCATTGCGAAGGATACCCTTTCCTGAAAGTAGAAAATGTTCGACACAAAGGTTTGAGGCTCAACTCCAGTGACTCTATAAGCGAAGAAACCTGAAGTGTTTGTAGGAGCTATAATCAGAACCCCTTCGCTATGCTTTCATACAAGGATTAAGTGTGAAGTTAACGGTGCGGCTTTCGGCAGCGAACTGAAATTTTAGGACAACAAATCGCAGAAATAATTCATCACATTCCAAAAGTAATTTTTCTTCTATCCAGCATACAATACGAGAAAGCAGTGGAGGAAAACTGCATTCGGCACCGTGAATTCGGTTTCCGTGGGAATGTGCATGGGAAAGGAGAACTAAGAGCGATTATCAAGCGTCCGTTTTGAAGAAGAAGCCGTAAGGTAGCCCACAGCATGCGGTTTCTACTCTGCACTGCTGCGCCACAGACTGCTGACAACTGCTCCAGCGCAACAAGAATGCAGTGTCAAGAAGGATGTTTTGCGTAACGTATGTGGAACATTTTTCAAGTAGTGAAGAGGGGACCAAAGGGGACGAATTTCAATAGAATTTGGACCCTATAGCTTTGCGTGTGGCTTTCTGTTGCAGTTTTTTTACCAATTTGATGCGCAGCCTCTATGAGCGCAAGAGAAATGAAGAGGCAACGAAGGCAATATCCAGTATTTCAACGTTGATTTGGCAGTATCCTTGTAATGTTACAAGCTTGAAAGGCAGCGTATTTCATAACATTGGGAGTTTTGGCAAATTAATGCTAAAAATTAGACTAAGCCTATCTTGCGAAACACTTGAAGTGTACTTTCTCGTTTCAGGCCGCAATTCTGAACTGGACAGTCTCGTGATTCTCGTGAAGACAGTCGCGGGCATTTTCTCGTTCGCAAATGGAGTAAAAATGTCGAGATTCACGCAAAATAGCCTTCGATCTATGCTTTCGTCGCTCTGAGTCTTCACAGGCTCCCTCGAGCGACTCTCTGTTGGGAGAACTGGTCATGTTTTGATATTTCCCGACATCAATCCCGTCAAGCCGGGCCCTGCGATGCCGCCAACTGCATCTTCGCTTTTATACGCAGCATAAGATGATTTGTGTATTCTGCACTTGAGCCTGACTGCGGTGGGGGCGATGGTCTCAGCGGACGGTCCTGCAGACTCCTTACCACGCTCTGCTCCGTACACCTGTGCTGAGCTGAGTGCTTTGGGAATGCCATTTCAGCTTGCCTAGAAGCGCATGTGACTGCGGTACGGAAGTCAGTCGCTCTTGCCTATTGAGCCAGCTTAGCTTGGGGCCCCACGCATAATTGTATAAACTGAGTCGAGCCTTTTTATGACTCCTCTGTGGTGCACCCTTGCTCGTCGAGGCGTCTGCCCCATACATTTCAGCATCTGCACAAAAACTTCCCGTATCTCAAAAATACTGATTTCCTCGTTCGGCCTTCGCTAAAACTTACTAAATTTTTTGCAAACAGTGTAACGCAACGGTTCGCAGAGAAAACTAAGCTTTTCTTAATTTCGATTTCAGACTTGCAATTCTTGCTCTTAAGTTTTAATGGTAGTATACATTTATATACCCGCACGTTTTCTTGCTTCTTATATTGTTTATGTTTTGAATTCCTACAAGTAATTTCTGCCTATTATGCTGCTCTTGTAAGGTCTGTTAGGTATAGTGATGCTTCGGTTATGTTTTATACATCGTTGTCCAGCGTATCTACTTATCGCACCTTTTAGTTATGTTATAAATGTGGTGTAGAGATGGACGTCTCCTAAATGCGTCCAGGTTCTCATGCATATTTTTCTTTTCCGATTGTTTCTTTCCCGTACAACATTTTTCGCTCTTCCTCTTTCTCCCCTCTCTCTCGCTTGTGTTTTGATTAATCGCCAATTTCTGCTACTGCTCCAATTGTGGTATTTTTTTCTTCATGACCTA
>JAJIZL010037689.1:0-15046 GCA_023969395.1 Amblyomma maculatum
CGTTGTTGTCGAAGTGTCCCCTAGTTGCTCGGTATTAGAGATCTCGAGCCAACTGGCCGGCCGCTTCGTTCCCGAAGACGGCTGCGTGCGCCGGTGTCCAAATTACCTGAATTTTTGTGTTCAACTTTCTCTGGCCTAACATTTTGCCCTCAAAGGGAGAGATTTTGCCCTTACTAAACTTTTGGATGGCAGTTTTTCTGTCGCTTATTAATAGTTTTGCTTCCGTTCTTACGCAAGCCACTGCAAGCACCTTCTATGCTATGCGCGAATGCTAAGGAACGAGCAATAATTTTGGAGGGTGCTCTTTCTACGAAATGTCTCACAAGGTCTTTCATCTTCGTCACCGTGACCTTGAACTGTTCGCAACGCAGCGCGCGGCTGCTTCTGAGACACTGCTTCACGACTTTCGCGATATGTGGCGGCGGGCCAGATGAATGGCCGCTGTGTGCATGCGCGGCGCCGGTAGATCAATGCTGTCTCGCATCGAAGCGAATAAAGTATGGGGGCCAAATTTCCGCCCTGTGCAATGTCGCCAACGTGGGCGTGTTCGACTGCAACCACTCCGCTTCGCCATCAAAGCATTCAGTCTCGCGATAAATGGTGCGCCGGCTAGGCCATCAGTACGTTCGCTTCAGTGCAGGAGTCTGGCTGAATACGACAATCCAACGGTTACTGCTCGGTGACAAGCCACAGGTTGATGATACTGCCAAGACCCCCGAACAACGAGAAGCCAGACTAGCCCGCTGTCGAGAAGCTTACAGCGCGAAAGCGTGCTAAGATGGAAGCTGCAACCGCGACCGCGGCTGCCACCCATGGCCACGCTCGTGAAACTAGGATCAAGGACAGTTGAACATTTACAATTTTGGAGCGTTGACCCTATTGGGGCAAATTGTGAAGGTAATCTAACGCCGGGATTTGACCTCAAATACGGTGCTAGGAGCCGGCGCCACTCAATTCTTCTTCTGCTTCGCTTCTTCACACACCTGGTAAACTTTATTCATACCAGTACACATATCGACAAATACACAACATTGCCTAACACAATGCTACACAGCCTTCCCGTCCCCTGCCTGCCCTTTTTCTCCACGGCCACCACTGTCCATCTGGTTCGCCTCCTCGGACCTCCCCCTTCAAAATGCCATCGACACCATGGTGTCGTCTAGACCAAGGTATGGTGAACTTGAGGTTCACAGACAACCACAGAGGAGTTAGACTACAATAAACCGTATCTTACTCTGCTTAATCGAGCTGCCGTCTGTAAACTAGTCTCAGCCAGGTTGAACCCAACACAATTTTAAAGGATATTTCATCTAAGAGAAAGAACTTTTCCAAGGCTTCCCGATCAAGGTGGAGCACATACCATCACTTATATACAAAATGCTATCGCAAAAACAAAAATCCAGAACAAAAGAAGCACAGGTCTTTCACTTCCTAAAAAGCATTCGCAACACCGCGTCTATGCAGAGGTTCATCAAAGACCATTTTTATGACGCCATAAAATCGCCCTGTTATCCTATAGAATAAAATTCTAATAAAGAGAACGACATAAATCATTTATTCACTACCTACGGGCTGTTGCAACGACCTCTAGAGAATTACAATAAAGAGCCTGTAGGAATGTATTTTGCTTTGTGCAATGCAAAGCACCAAATAATAGCCTAAATATTCACCCTAAAAAGAAAGGTTCAACACCGAGCAACTTTGCTCAAAGGAAAACTCAGAGAAGCTGAATCTGCATTTAAAATGCTTCAGTGATATCGATCTTCTTTACTTTTGACGCATGATTAAAACAACAGCACAACAGCACAGCGTGTTGTTTACAAGAGAGCTTCTTTGCGATGTACGTAAACGCAGGGCCACAAATGCCGGACAGCTGAGAAGCAACTTGAATACATTAGAAAATCTTGCATGCCCCGGTCAGGCAAAGCAACCTGCCTTTCCTTTGTTTCTTTCGGCATGGTAAGGTAAATATATTTTGGTAAATATTGAAAAAACTAAACGAATAATACATTGAAGTTTGATGAAACACGGGTTTAGAATGGCACTTTTCACAATTCAATGCAAGTTACTTGCACGGTAGCGTTTTATCACAAATACAGCTGTAAAAAAACTATGCAAGCAAGCAGCATAACAACCGTAGGCGCACTGAGAGAAAGCACGAACGAACGAAAGAAGTTGTAGCTTTTACTCTTCCTTCGGTTAAGTGCATGCGAGGATTAACGGCACGAAAGATGATGAAAATGGTAAGCGGAACACTTCTAAAGGTTTAGTCACTCGCAGACTGAGTGCTTTCTGTGACGCGTCCTAGGAGTAAATTATTCTTGATTTCATCATCCCGCACAAAAGGGCAGATGTTAAAAAGAATATTTTGTCAGGCTGGCGCAAGACCTTTTGATGAAACCGAAACACAAAGCAGTCAACACAATATTAAAAAATAAGAAACAAGATTGCTGCTTGACAAGCTATACGTAAACTTTGAGGAAAATCTCCTCTTTGACTCTAATTAATGCAGTACTTTGCATACGGTACTACAGAGAAGTAAACATTCATTAATAATGTGCTGCCCGCTGTATTTACAGAATGCTTTTCGCTGACTCACTTGTATGCTTCTTCTCTGATCATATACATGTAAGGTGCGCACCTAACGTTCGGTAAATATAATCAAAGCAATTTTTCTTTTTCACCTTTCCCCCGTCGCTGTCATATTACCACTGTACGCGAGTTGTTTGCACTCAAACTTGATGAACGCACGCAGCCGATGCCTCATTTCTCCTTTGAAGAGATGTGCACCGTTCTTTTAGACTAGGTCCCATGTAAATAACACCGACATGAGGCCGTTTTTCCCAACTGCATTGAACATTACAGATGTCCCCTTGTATATAGTGTAAACACGAAGCTCGTCAACTGCTCTGCAGGAGTGAGGAATACGTGAGCTGAAATATATTAGCCTTGATGTAGAAGGTTAACGTTTCATTCCTACGTCACAAGCAAAACTAAGCTATCCTCTTCTATTTATTTGCCTATTTATGTTTCTATTTGCATAAGGCATATATTAAGCATGTGGATGGGGAAATTATGTACTACATAATCTTGAAGCGCAGTGTCATTGCAGAGCGTCAGCGCTTTCGTATAAACTTCAGTTCCAGTACTAGAGATAACAATAATGTATTAATTTCAGATGTATGAAATTCTTCCCCAACCAAAATTTTTTTTTTGCCAGACTGGTGCTATAAACATAAACAAATTTAGGGAATTAAGTACGCTGCAACGCAGAGCCCTCTTTAAATGGCGTGTAATTACAACTGTCATGCGTTTTCCAAAGCAATATTAATTTAGGCTATTTTCTAACCTCATTATGACTACTGGTCACCTTGTACCAGATAGAGTTGTGAGGTATCTGGACCAGACTGAAAAAATACTTCTTGCACCTGACAGTCTTCTGAAACTATCTCTGACAACTCGCTCACCATTCCATGTTGTATTGACTTCTGAAATGCCTCCCGAATGGGTAGCCTACAACCTAATTTTAAGTGTCGCTTCGCCACACGCCAATTTACTATTTTGTGCCATTTGGTAACCAAAGATGGCGTGCTTTCTGACCCTTTTAAATTGCGTGCCGTCGTAGATTTCCCGAAGCCGACGACTGCTAAACAACTTCGCTGTTTTATTGGCCTGCGTTCTAATTTCCATTGAACAAGGAGAACTTTTGCACAGGTTGATCCGACATTGTTATAGAGTATAGTGTCACGTCCAGAACACACTCACAAAAAACAAACAAATAAAGCTTTCAGTGGTTCGCGGCAATAGGAACCACGAACTTCAAACAGGATGACGACGAGCAGAGGTGTGCATTTGACCTCAAAGTGCAACCTCACCTCAACCTCAATAAAAATTTCCTGACCTCACTCAACCTCAACCTCACGCTTTGAGGTTGAGGTTTGATCAGGTGACCTCACCTCAATTTTTCTGATGCCACCACCGACCTCACTCAACCTCACCTCAAACTCAAACTGTGAGTTTGAGGTCGGTCGCTCGACCTCAAAAAAAGAAAAGGTTTTTCACTTGAGGACACTAACTATAAAACGTCATGGCACACCAGAATGACGACAAATTTTAAACAACATTGAATATGATGAGGCTTACTTGTAAAGTAAAAAAATTGAAATGAACATTTGCTAGCGGGGCTGCTGATTCATAGCAGGCTGACCTAATAACGGCAGTATAATTGGTCAGTTTCAACTCTTCAAATTTTATTTTTATTTGTTTTGATATGGTGACTTTTGACCTAATTCCCGCTGTAATGCTTGTGTGTCCTTGGCGCTGCTGGATGCGAACCCCCAAAGGTCTGCAGTGTAACGTCGCACATATCTGTGACCGTCAAATAGTGTTTCCTCATGACAAGCAAGTCATAATTTCTTGGTGAAGACATTGTCCTGCGATTTGAAATCGAATCGGATGATAAAATCACAAGCAATCTAATGCTTCTTCAGTGTTACGTCTCAGTTACAAAAAAAAAAAAAAAGTAGATCGACCACTTACGTATATATGGAAGTGGTAGTACCGTAACATTCTTTTATCAAATGGACTTCTGACGTGGGACTTATCACAAGAGGCGGACAGAACAAAATGTTGACATATGCAGAGACGCTTAGTTACGAAAACGTAAAGCGTGCTTAACTTTTGACATTGCGCTACTTTCGATAATCCTGACGAGTGGGTTGTGCTGTATAGAACAAACGCCGTGACAAATTATTGGAAAGATTACCCTCCCTTCTACTTATAATAACTAACTGTGAATCTGCCGCCCCAAAACATTCCTTTTATCATTGATGCAAGTTAAAGAAATATTACGTTGGATTAGGGATAACGCGCACATTACCTTAAGATGCCGAGAGAAGCTCAAAAGCTGGTTTCCTTGTCCACACAGTTTCTTGTCGCAGTGAACGCATTCCAAGTTTACAGTGCTTTTCGTTTCTTTTGCGTGGCTATTGTAACGGAAATGGCCTTAGATGTCTTTTTCAATTCGACAACTGCGCGCGCGCACATCATCGTCGGTATATTTAGATTTTTTCGCTATATCTGCCATAACCACACCTGCTATAACCGCAACCATGTCATGCACCCTCGACGCCGAACGCAACAATGCCATAGACATCGAAGAAGAAGGGCAGGCCTCAGCTGGAAAGGGTGGAAACTTCCGTCATAAATTACAGCAAGTCGCCGACCACGGCATGGCTGCGTGTCTTCGCTTGAAAAAGACGGCCACGGTAAATGGCGAAGAACACAGCATGATGTTTAGATGCTGCTTTTATTTTTTGACGATTTCGGGCGGCTCACCGACGCCGTTTGGAGGCGACTTCCAAGCAGACGTTCCAGGAACGATTGGTGTCGATGAGAACGTGGGGCTGACACACCAGCTTCTAGTCGCGACGAGAGAACCACGCCCACTGGGATAATGAAGCGCGAACACTTAAAGGGCAACTCCGGGGTTTTTTCTACACTCGAATATTGTAGTGAAACTTTTACCACAGGTTCTTCTCTCCGTCCTGACGCATTCTACAAAATTTGGGTGCCGTACGATAATTCGTTCACGCGCAATACGGCTTTAAAATATGCTGTTTTTATGGCTTAAGTTGAGAGTATTTCTGCGGGCAACACTGAGTTTCTGACGTCACAAACAGTATACATGCGTTAACATAGAAAGCGAAACCAGGGACGCGAGGGTACTACTAGGTCTAGACCTGACAAAGGCGTTCGATAACGTAAAACACGCGGCAATTCTTTCTGGTCTCCAAGAATTGGGGGTCGGAAAGAAAACGTACGACTACGTAAAAGACTTCCTGTCGGGTAGAACGATAAAGATAAAGTTTCAGGACATTGAATCCTCCACCGTCAAACTAGGAAGCAGGGGTACGCCACAGGGTTCGGTGCTGTCCCCGTTCCTCTTTAATGTTGCCATGCGAAACCTCCCGGCAGAACTGAGGAAAGTGGAAAACTTGAAATTCAGTATGTACGCGGACGACGTCAACCTGTGGGCTACCCAGGGGAGTGACGCGAGCATCGAGGAGCGCTTGCAAGCGGCGGCGGACACCGTCGTGTCCTACGCGGCCGAAAGGGGCCTCTCGTGCTCTCCACAAAAATCGGAACTGTTTATATACAACCCGAAGGCGCTCAGGTGTAAACGCCAGATAAACATCAGCGTAACAGTAGACGGCCAAATAGTGCCAAAAGTCGAACAAATTAGGATCTTGGGGCTGTTTCTACAAGCAGATGGGTACAACGATACAACGGTAAAGAAACTGAACGCGTACGCCACGCAAGTCACGGGTCTGTTCAGGAGAATCGCACTAAAGGGTCGGGGCCTTAAGGAACGAAGCCTCCTGAAACTAATGCAGGCTTACATCACTAGCCGCATATGTTACGCCACACCATTCCTAAACATTAGATCAGACGAAAGGCAGAGAATAGACGCACTCATCAGACGATGCGCGAAGAGGGCTCTGGGACTACCCATCTCGACCTCGACTGAACGCCTCCTCGAAATGGGGGTGCACAACAACTGGACGGAACTAGCGGAGGCTGTGCGCATGGCGCAACTAGAAAGATTAAGCAGAACCACCACGGGCAGAACCATCCTCGGCTGGGTGGGACTGCAGTCAGATAGAGGAACAAGCCACAAAGTAGACATTCCACGAGAGTGTCGCGAATATATAACAGTGCCCCCCCTACCTAAAAACATGCACCCTACGTACAACAAGGAGAGGAGACAAAAGAGGGCCGAGACGCTCGCAAAGAAAGCGGGGAAAATGAAGCCGGGGGAGGTCGCCTACGTGGACGCGGCTAGCGGGAAGTCGGGGGCGGCGGTGGCTGTGGTCGTCAACGGCCGCGGCGTGCCCGCCGCCGCCGCGTCCGTTAGAAGCCGAAATGTAGACACGGCTGAAGAAGTTGCAATAGCGCTCGCTTGCGTTGGAACGGAAGCCAGCATAGTTATTAGTGACAGCAAAACAGCTGTCTGGAACTTTGGAAAAGGGAGGGTCTCGACGGAGGCAGCCAAAATTTTAGAGAAAAGAAAACTTGAAAGAAAGATTCGAATTATTTGGACCCCCGCGCATGAGTCCGTCCCCGGCAACGAGGCGGCGCACGAGCTAGCCCGAGCTCTCTACTTCCGGGCAGCCGTAGAGCCGCCTGATTGCGATGGGATGGACGAGAGGCTGCAAACTTATAAGGAAATTTTAGAACACTACAGACTTAGCAGAAGGTCCCTGCCACCACCGGACCGAACGCTAACTAACAAGGAGGCCGTCGCTTGACGGCGCCTGCAAGCTGGGAATTTCCCAAGTCCCGTCTGGCTTTTCCACACGCAAGTGGAGGAAAAGGCGGACGATAGATGCGAAACCTGCGGAGAAAGGGGTACTCTTGATCACATAATCTGGCAATGCCTTGATTCCCCTGGCGCCAAGGAAAACATAAACAGTAGAGAAGCCTGGGAACTGCTACTGCGGAGCGAGTCCCCCGCCAACCAGCAGCAAGCTGTCCGCCTGGCGGCTGAAGCCGCGAAGAAACACTGTCACTTCGCCTGTCTTTAGTCGCGGAGGCCCCGGCCTCCGTCCCATAGGCCTGCGTGCCGGGGGCGGGGAGTAGGGGGCCTCCTACATCGGTGGAAAAATAAAGTTCGTAACAACAACAACAACATGCGTTAATGCCTACTTCCCGCGTGATTATGAAATTGTGAGGTTTATATTGAACATACCTCAGACATTTTATGCAGTGCGTCATGATTTCCATACTTTATTTTCACCATCCGACGCACGTACGAGTGTTTTTCTAATACTGAGTGTGACGTCATCATTTCGTCAAATGTGTCGTCGTTTCTGGCCGTGAAATCAGTTTCGGTTTCGATTTGATCTTTTTCTTTTTTAAAAATACTTCTAATTGAAATTTTGGAAAACGGTTTTTTGTGTTGGAGTCAGGACGTGCCGAGGAATGTAATTCAATTAAAAACACAAAATGATGAAAAAACCACCGGAGTTGCCCTTTAACCCATGCTACGGGAGTTGTTTCGTTTTTCTTCGACTGCACAATATCCGTCAAGAGAGGAAGACTAGCGGGTGGTGAGCAGGGTGGCAACGCGTCTACACGGAGGAAGAGCAGAGTTTGAACACTGACTAGCGTGTGCCTCCTGCTAAACGATGAGATGGCTGCATGGTCGACAAGCGACAGAAGTCCGCGCAGCCGCCGCGGAAGACCAACAGGAATACGCCAGTCGGAGGTATAGCGCACAACCAAAAGCTATAGAAGCAAAAAAGAAAAGAAAAGAATGTTGCGAGAGAAAAAATCTGAGAATTGTCTTTTCTGATTTTTTTGTCTTTTTTTTTCTTAGGCGGAAGGGCCGGGGGGGAGGGGAGGGGGAAGGGTGACGATTGGCCGTACCGCAGAAAAGCGGCCGGTTGTGAGTAAACGCGGGTACACAAACGCGAGAGGGGGCACTGGTAAGTGACCGCACAAAACGAAAATAAGAAGTGAGGAAAAATAGGGGTGGTGCAAGTGTACTGAAAAACTAAAGAGAAAAGGAGACGCAGATCTTCACTCGCGCATTCACACGGTCGAGCACCGCGCACACATCTCGCTCTCTCGCCCACACTGCCACTGTCCTTGTAACTCTCGGCCCCGTTGACAGAAACGCACTTAAAAATACCTAAAACTCACTAACTCCCAGAGGCGCGCGTATGTGCAGTGGCTTACTTTCCAAGAAATGCCGAGGGGTTCCCGCGTCCGCGCTTTGTCCGCTATTTGAGATCGGACACCGGCTGCGGAACCGAAAGAGCAGAAGCCAGCTTACGAACATAAGGCGCGCCCGCCACTAGCTGCAAGCTGTAAAACGGAAGGGAGGCTCTCGATAAACAAACATGTAAAATGAAAAAGGCGGAAGCTCGTGTAGGGTATGAGAAAAGAATGACTGCAAGCAGTCGTCAGTCACATGTCTGTTCTTCAGTTATTCTTCGAGAAGGGCACATTAAATTTATCTTTTTATGTAAGGGTTAATTTAATGTCTAGTGACTAATAATAATAATAAAAGAGTGGATTGCACTAATACAACTACGATCTACCATCCTATTGCTTTCTTTGGTTTTAACTCGTACTATATACAATAGCAAAAGCAGATTTTATTTACTAAAATACAGTCTTCGTGGGGTGACTTCTCGTCAAGCCATTTATCTCTCGTCTCTTCTGCATCCTTGTTCTTTCCATATGCCTCTCTGAAACCTCCTCTCTTGTGTCATCCTTACCAAGCAATTTCTTGGTTGCTGGATCTTGCGCTTCCTTTTCTACTATTCTAGCTTTTTTTTTTTCCGAGAAGCCGACACACCCACGTAGGTCTGGAAACCCTTCGAGGTTGCGCAGACTTTCTTTACCTCCCCAACTCGCTCGGAATGGTGGCGGGATCTTGTTTCACCTTCTTTCGAGTCTGCAGCCGTCGTCCGACCCCACTCGTTTGCCGCGCTGCACTTTACGCCCCCCCCCTCCCTTTTTTTTCCTGTCGAACGCAAACGCACAGACGCGAACTGTTAGTTACGTGCGCGTTGGTAGCCAAAAGAGTGTGCACGACAGGCATTATGAAAGGTGTTTGCCGGCTATTTTATCGCTGTGGGAAACAATAATTTCGACGTCACAGGGCGACCTCACTAAGTTACGACCTCACTCAACCTCAAACTCACGCATGAGGTTGAGGTCTCATTTTCTGACCTCACTCAAAAATATTTGAGGTATTGCCGACCTCACCTCAACCTCACCTCACTCCGTGAGGTTGAGGTCATTTTGAGGTTGAGGTTGACCTCATGAGGTCGAAACCTCATGAGGTTGCCCACCTCTGACGACGAGTATCCACCCGTCCTGTACATATCTCGCCTTCATCCTGTTTGAAGTCGCGGTTTCTATGCCCCACAACATAATTTCCGTTTGTTCGACCAGAATTTCGCGTCTATCCTTGGCCCTACTTCTCAATACTGACACGTATGTTTCTGGCTGTTATTCAGACTTCGACACAGCCTACACCACCCTGAGAGCTCTTCTCATCTCAACCGCCTTTATTGAGCCATTTTGAACACAACACTGCTTCTGAGGAGCAGACAGATGCCAGGGGTATCGGCATCGGCGCACTGTTCGCTCATCAGACTGAGGCTGATGAATACGTCGTTACGTACGTATGTACGTGCGCCAGCCGAACTCTTACAAAAGCCAAACAAACTATACCGTCACCGAAAGAGTGTTTGGGCATCGTCTGCGCACTTCATAAATTCTGCCCTAGTTGCACGGCCGATCTTTCAACGTCGCCACGGGCCATCCTGCTTCGTGCTGCTTACCACCGCCAAATAATCCCTACAGCCGGCTTGCTGGCCGGAATCTCCTGCGCCTCCAAGAATTTGACAACTGCGTTGTCTTGCAGTCCGGCCGTAAATATGCGACTCATTTGCTTTTTCCCCTTTTTCAATCCCACCCACAACCACCACCTTAAGCCTTTCGTTTGGACCACCTTCTTCTCTCAGCCTTATTACATCGCCGCTCTTCTCGCTACTCTGCCTCAGCCTTCGCCGCTGTCAGCACCCCGAGCCTTATGTCGCAACTCCCTAACTGAAGAACGCAAATGCTTAAATTAAATTAAATTGGTTCACAGGAAGGGAAAGGCGCAGTAACTGTCACACTTGCTCTGTGGACACCCGAACCGCGCCGTTAGGGAAGGGAGGAAGGTGGGAATGAAAGTGGAAAGAGAGAAAGAGGAGCCGTAGTGGAGGGCTACGGAGTAATTTCGACCACCTGGGGATCTTTAACGTGCGCTGACATCGCACAGCACACGGACGCCACTTCGTTTCGCCTCCATCGAAACGCAGCCGCCGTGGTCGGGTTCGAACCCGGGAACTCCGGCACAGTAGTCGGGCGTCTTACCACTGCACCACCCCGGCGGGGCAAATACTTCATTTTTTGCATCCTTTACGCTCGGAAGTGCGCGCCTTTTTCCATACAACTTCTCACTGCGCTCACACAGGTATCATTAAAGACGCATGAACGGCTTCGCCTACGGCTCTACTGCTGCGGAACGTACTCCTTCATTCATAAATACATCCGCTTCTTTACCGATTTTCAAGACAAGTGTCATCCACGTCATTATCGTCTCCTGCGCTGCAGCCAACCTCCTGTTCATTTCGACCTGTTGAACCAGTAGGCATCGACATGCACCCACCCTTTCCCTACACCACCGCCGGTATAATTTCTCTGGACAATTGTCGGTGTTGATCCCCTGACCCGATGTGCCGAACCATCAGTACTGCCGCGCATGTCGTAGCTGTTCATGTGACCTCTTTCATTCTGCAGTACCTTGTCCAACGCCACAATAAGTAGATGGTGAATCTTCTTGTCCAAATTGCTTGACGCGATCCTCACACAATTTCAGGCTACCCACAGCACCACCACTGTCTCTCCTCCCAAACTAACCATCTTACTGAGCGATTCAACCGCGCGCTCAGAGACAAGATATCTATATACTGCGTCTGGCTGTAGGCAAACTGGGGCGATATCCTTCCCTTCACTACATTCGCGTACACTGCACCCACGCAGATCAATACTGGATTATTGCCATTATTTCCTCTGTGGACGTGAGTCCACGTGCATGTTGTACATGATCCTCGTACGCCCCTCTGACGATTCCGAATGTACCCCTGTTTCCAGCGCTGCGAGGCATTCTGAAGACAACCGCCTGGCCCTGGTCACATCTTTCACGACAGTCAACATACTCCATCAACAATTTCGACCAAATGAGCCGCTTTCAATCAGACGATCTTGTTAGGTTGTGGATGTAGTACGCCCGCGTTTATCCCAAAACCTTCTGGTCAAGTATCAAAGCGCGCACCGAGTGATCAAGCAAACAGCTCGGTTAACTATGGCGTCCAGGCAGTTACAACTTTTCCCGACCTACGTTGCCGAAGGTATAAGACTATTCACGCTTAGAACCTGTGGGAACATATTACGTATTACGAACCGCTCATGCATCCTCCCCCCCCCCCCCCGCCCCCCCCCCCCCCCCCCCTCCTGCTGTCTTCCTTCGGTAACCAGAATGGCTATTTGCTCGGGGGCAGGTGACGAAAATGGCTCAGCAGCAGCTCTGTGCGACTAGCGGACAACGAAGAGGAGGCCGAATGAGTGCGTGCGTTGGTTCCGGCGGAGCGCGCTGGGTGTCCATTTTTCGCCCCAGCCATCAAACCGTGTGAATAAACGTTCTTTTATAAAAACAACAGCTAGAGGATACACGGCATACTTCAACTGAATTTCATTTCACAGGACGCTAAAATGCCACACACATTTAACTCACTGAGACCACGCAAGGTGCCTCGTCAGTGACAGGAGGACTCAAAATTACCTCCTCCAGAATTACTCTCCTGAAGTCTGGCTCTGAGATCCCTTCGTGAGTTCTGCACATCCACAGTTGATGAAACAGAAAAAATTTTCAATATTTCAACTACTGAACTTTCTGCCTACTTGCTATTCACAAAAAGAAAAAGCATTCTTAACCGCCATAGAGCAAAATTTGTGCATTTTGATTTCAGAAACGCCGCGAACCTCAAAACACCGAATAACCTGCATGTATACACACCGATGGTATTTCAATCGCCAATAAATAAACATACTTTCTTGTACACTCTCAACAAGGCTTGGCGAAGACGACACAAAGACTAAAGAAAATAAAATGAACGTGTGTTTAAACTACAGCTTTGAAATCGAATGATCGTAGACTCAATAGATAGGCAAGTGCATTCGACCTCGATAATACCGGCACATTCTTTCCCGCCTTTCGCTTATCGCGCACAAATAGTGACAAGTAGTTGAGCGATTTTATCTTCCTTATATCGGCCACCTTGCGCTTATTGATTAGCTTTGATATCTCGGCCAATTCGATCTGGTCTGTTGGATTGGAAGCTTTCATACTCTGGCGTTGCTTAATCAAATCTTTTGTCTCCTTAGACAGCTTACCGGTATCCTCTCTAACTATCCTACCGCCTACTTCTACCGCGCACTCAGTAATGATATTTCTGAAATTATTGTTCCTTGCCTCTACGGTAATGTCGCCATCCTCAGTTAGAGCTGAATACCTATTCTGTAGCGAGATCCTGAACTCTTCTGCCTTCCCCCTTACCGCTAATTCGTTGATAGGTTTCTTTCTTACTAATCTATTGCGTTCCTTCTTCAGATTTAGGCTAATTCGGGACCTCACCATCCTGTGGTCACTGCATCGCACTTTCCCGATTACCTCTACATCCTGCACAATGGCGGGGATTGAACACATTATGAAGTCGATTTCATTTTTAGTCTCTCCGTTAGGACTTTTCCATGTCCATTTCCGGTTCTTCCGTTTGCTGAAGAAGGTATTCATGATTCGTAAGTTATTGCGCTCTGCAAACTCAACTAGTAACTCCCCCCTGCTATTCCTAGAACCAATGCCATAGTCACCTACTGCCTTGTCTCCTGCCTGTTTTTTCCCTACCTTGGCATTGAAGTCGCCCATTAGTACAGTATACTGCGTTTTTACTTTTCGCATTGCCGATTCTACATTTTCATAGAAGCTTTCAACTGCCTGGTCATCATAACTACATGTAGGTGCATAGGCCTGTAAAACCTTCAGTTTATACCGCTTATTAAGCCTAATTATGATGCCTGCAACCCTCTCATTAATACTATAGAATTCATCTATATTACCCGCTATATACTTATTGACAAGGAAGCCTACTCCTAGTTGTCGCCTCTCCGGTAAACCTCGATAACACAGTACATGCCCATCCTTCAGTACAGTATATGCCTCATTCGGCCTCCTAACCTCACTAAGCCCTATGACATCCCATTTCATGCCCTCTAGTTCCTCTAACA
The DNA here is from genome assembly GCA_023969395.1 of Amblyomma maculatum. Taxonomy (NCBI): domain Eukaryota; kingdom Metazoa; phylum Arthropoda; class Arachnida; order Ixodida; family Ixodidae; genus Amblyomma; species Amblyomma maculatum. The sequence continues at coordinate 13,912 of JAJIZL010037689.1, forward strand.
GCACTGCTAAACTAGCTTCACTCGCTAGGGTTCTAGCATTAAACGTTGCCAGGGTCAGTTTCCAATGGCGGCCTGTCCAGCGGAGCCAGGCTTTCTTAGCACCCCCTGCTGCGTCACAGGTCTGACCGCCGCCGTGGTCAGTTGTTCCGCAGCCGCTGGTGACTGAGGGCCGGGGTTTAATGGAGCTTATCATAGGAGGTTGTGGCCAATTACTGCACCAGGGTGGCCAATTCCTGTTCTGGTGAGGGAGTGCGTTGCCGGAGGTGTTCACCGGCATCAGGTCGCACCCCAAACCTGTGTATGCAATTCCATCGACACGCGGATTTTTTTTTTTTTTTTTCCTATGGAGAATTGCGCGGCACCGGGATTTGAACCCCGGTCCTCTTGCATGCGAGGCGGATGTTCTACCGCTACGCCACCGCATGCTGTAAAAAACGGGGGAAGCCTTCAGCATGCTGTAAAAACCGGGGGAAGCCTTAAAGCGGTAAAGAAGAAATTGGGCATAGGCAAAAACCAGATGTATGCGATAAGGGACAAGGCGGGCAACGTCATCACTAATATGGACAAGATAGTCAAAGTAGCCGAGGAGTTCTATACAGATCTCTACAGTAGCCAAAGTAGTCAGGACCGTAATGAGATTGGCGGTAGGGAGAAACAGTCAGACGTTCCACCAGTGACGAAGGACGACGTCAAGAAAGCACTAGAAACTATGAAAAGGGGGAAATCAGCTGGAGAGGATCAGATAACTACAGATTTGCTGAAGGATGGGGGGGATATCGTGCTAGAAAAACTGGCCACCCTGTATACGCAGTGCCTGGTGTCATCGACGGTACCGGAACCATGGAAGAACGCAAACATTATCCTCATTCACAAGAAAGGGGACTCTAAGGACCTTAAAAATTACAGACCAATCAGCTTACTGTCTGTTACGTATAAGGTATTTACTAAGGTAATCACTAATAGAATCAGGACAACCTTAGACTGCAATCAAGCAAAGGATCAAGCAGGGTTTCGGAAACGGTACTCTACTATCGATCATATCCATACCATCAATCAGGTGATAGAAAAATGCTCGGAATATAACCAGCCCTTATACATAGCATTCATTGATTACGAAAAAGCATTTGACTCAGTT
>JAJIZL010037694.1:0-28141 GCA_023969395.1 Amblyomma maculatum
ACAATCAAGTTATTGTCTCGAATACATTTGCATTGCAACTTCGTTAAGGAATAAAAATGAGACTGAAACCGTTATGATGCAACTGGAAAATATCGTGTGTTTTTTTAAATAAATTCACCATATTAAAGCCAAAACACCTGAAAAAAGAAGCCTAAATGCATTTGGAAATATATAAGATGCCGCAAAAGCATATCTTATACAGGAAAAAGGAATTCACGGCATTGTAAATGGCTGCAAGAATGAAAACACCTCATCACAAAATGCAAGAATGTAGAATGAGCTACCACATGGAGTGAGGTAAGTCGATAGTTGAATCTTGCCACATGGCTGCCTATATTCATGCAGTCGCTGCCTACGAAGATGGCAGAGTGGGGGCCGCCGCCACTATCCGAACTACTTCGCCTGCAGAAGCGGAAGGAGCCGCCATCGCACTCGCGCTTGCCCATTCACTCATTGACAAAGACATTACCGAAATTTGTACAGATTCTCAAGCGGCATACCGCCACTACCTAAACGGCGTGGCGACACCGGCCGCGCATCATATTCTTAACACCGCCACCTCTCTCGACCGAACGCTTAATCTAACGTGGATCCCTGGGCATGCCTCGATCCCCGGTAATGAGCACGTTCATGCGCTGGCTCGAGAACTCTCTACCCGAGCCCCGGATGATCAGGCACCCAACTCCGCGCAGGAGGCCGCATCGGTCCTTTCTACATACCACCAAATCACCACATTCTACAAACACAAGCGCATGACACTGCCACCACCCCACAGCACCTTGTCACCCTTATCCAGTGCTACATGGCGACAATTGCAGACGGCTTGTTTCATTTCCCCCTACCGTCTCTCATGCATTCACCCTGGCTTGCCCCCTCACTGCGACACCTGTGGCGAGCCAAAATCCTCACTTTTCCACTACCTGTGGGAATGTCCTCCCCCCAGGCAGTGCCCCCCAGCCCCCATCCCACCTTTTGTTCCTGGGAGGCTGCTTTACGGACAGCTCAACCCTCCGGTCAGAAATGGCTGGTAGATCGGGCTCTATGTGAAGCGAAAGCCCGTGGACTCCTTGACTAGTAGGGGACCACCCTGGAAGACTTTTTTTTATTAAATAAAGTTGTTTCCATCCATCCATGAAGCCAGCCGCATATTTCGCACGTGCGCCTCATGTGATTCCGATGCCATTGTTTTGCTTCTTGTACCAAGTAAAACTTCGTGCAATGCCGTTGAGCCAACCGGCTTCCATAAAAATATTAATTCTTCTAAATTTGGGTATTGTTAAGACGACGCTTCAGCTGTGTCGAAACAATTCATTATAGTAAATGACTTTTTTATGGTTTCGAGATATTGTCACCAGAAAGCATGCAAATTTCCCAGGAAAACATGCCGTTCTCTTAGAAATATTCGCATGCTTGAAATCAGACATCAGGCAAAGGCACCAGACTCTGTATCTTCCTGCCTCTCCTCGCGAGCAGGCAACGCTTCTCCAGCAGATTCAGCAGTTCGTAAAAGAAGAGCTGGCTGTCAGTTGTGTTCAGTACGGTCGTCGGAGAGCCACGCGAAACAAAACAAATACTGATGAAATACTGAACCGATTTAAACCGTACTTTCGCACATCTAACGCGGTTGAACCGCAGTTGAAAACATGTTCATTTGTTACTTCGTCTTAATTGCAACGCCGCCACGCTGTCGGGTTTGAACCTTGGTGCTCCGGCACAGTAGTCGAGCATCTAACCCCTGCGTTACCGCGACGGGGCATCTATCATACCCTAAAATGCGGAATTTAAATGTCCCCCACAAACATCTGTATTCGTCCGTGGATGATTTGAGTCCCTGCTCAAAAAGGCTAACAGCTACTAAGCCTTTTCTCCAAATTTGATCGGTGCATCTCTATATCATTTTATTATAGTTAAACCCGGCTCGCAAAATTAATTTCATTTATTTATACCTCTCATTGCGAATAAAAGGAGTACAATCTGTGGGAAAAAAATGGAGGGCACGTTTACTTACCTGGAAAATTACAGCATGACTACTGCGCCACCATAAACCTCAGAATTATCTTGTGCACTCAAGGCTATTTCGGGAAATGAACTGTGGCCACAGGCTTGTGGTGGTGAACAGCTGTGATGCGGCACGCATCCTTCTCTACCTTTTCTTTTTTTTTCTTGTCTATTTTTTCTTCTGTCTGCACGAGGCAGCGGAGGTAGCTCAGCTACAGAGCCAGTAGCAGGCCCGTGCATTTTCTTTTCTTTCTTCCTACAGCCACGATAACAACAACATATTCGCAGAGGGGGTGAAGGGGGGCTATTCTTGGCTCTGATGGGGCTGGGACACGTAGGTCACCGCCGCTTGCGGCGGGGTCTAGCCTAACACTGAATTATAATCTGTTATACACCACAATTGCACCCGCACCGCTTCAGTGGCGGTGGACGACGGCTGTTGCGGCGCGCGTCTTTCTCTCCCTCTTTCGTTTTTCTTTCTTGTCTATTTTCTCTTCGGTCCGCACGAGGCAGCGGAAGTGGCTCAGCTACAGAGCCAGTAGCGGGCCCGTGGATTTTCTTTTCTTTCTTCCTACAGCCACAACAACAAGATATCCATTAATAATTTAAACAGCGTGAACACGAAGACAAAGGACCGGGTAAAAGAACACCACAGTATAAGCGCTGTGCTTGTACTGTGGCTTTCTTTTATCTTGTACCAACTCACCCAAGAAAGTGTCTTGGTCAACTACATATTCGCTTCGAACACGATTCATCTCTTTAATGAGTAATGTGCGTTTTTGTATGTGTGTTTGTACACAATAAGTACTCTTTGTGTGTATTATTAGAGCAAGGTTTAAGAAACCATTACACGAAAATCCGATTATACGCGTGTGCACCCCATGGTACGGGTGGCCGCCGAATAAGTGCTACAGATAAAGTGCCTTTCCCTTCCTGTGAACCAATTATTAAGGCGGAAGTATTTCGAAGCTCATGGTGAAATTATGGCAGTGGCTTACCTGGACTAAGCAAGGATTTACGTAGTGAGAGGTACTTTCAGTTCAGTTCAGTCGTTCAGTCGTGTCCGACTCTTTGTGACCCCATTGACCATGTCACGCCACGCTTTCCGGTCTCTCACTATCTTCCTAACATCACATAATTTCATCTGGAGTGCCTCGAGGATGCCATTAACCATCGCGTTCGCTGCCTACCCCTTCTCCGGCGACCCTCAACCTTTCCCAACATCAAATCTTTCTCCAGCGACTCCTCTCTTCTCATCAGATGACCAAAGTAGCTGAGCTTTAACTTTGGAATTTGACCCTCCAATGAGCAGTCAGGGTTTATGGTCGACAATATTGACTGATTTGATCTTCTGGCAGTCCAAGGAATTCTCAAGAGTCTTCGCCAGCACCACAATTCAAACGCGTCAATTCTTCGGCGGTCAGCCTTCTTCACAGTCCAACTCTCGCATCCATACATCACAACTGGAAAGACCATAGCACGACTTATACGGATCTTGGTTGGCAGACTAATGTCTCTGCTCTTTACTAGGCGGTCAAGGCTAACCATTGCTCTCTTTCCCAGAAGCAGGCGTCTCCTAATTTCATGGCTGCAGTCTCCTTCTGAGGTAATCTTGCAGCCCAAGAAGAGAAAATCTGTCACAGCTTCCACTTCTTGTCCCTTGATGCTCCAGGACTTGATAGGGCAAGACGCCATGATCTTTGTCTTTTTAATGTTCAGTTTAAGCCCAAACTTCTCACTCTCTTCTTGTACGCGCATCAGAAGTCTCTTGATTTCCACTTCACTTTCTGCCATTAAAGTGGTATCATTTGCATATCTAAGGTTGTTGATACGTTTTCCAGCAATCTTCACTCCAGCTGAAGACTCGTCCAGACCAGCCTTCCTCATGATGCACTCTGCATATAGGTTAAATAGGCAGGGCGACAGTATGCAGCCTTGCCTCACTCCTTTCTCAATCGGAAACCAATCAGTAAGACCATGCCCAGTTCTGACTGTGGCCTCTTGCCCTTCATACAGGTTCCTGAGGAGACAGATGAGGTGAATTGGAACTCCCATCTCTTGGAGAGCTTGCCACAATCTGCTGTGATCTACGCAGTCAAACGCTTTCGCATAGTCAATAAAGCAGAAGTAGATGGGTTTCTGGAACTCTCTTGCTTTTCCATGATCCAGCGAAGGTTGGCAACTTGGTCTCTAGTTCCTCTGCCCTTGCGAAACCCAGCTTGCTCGTCCGGAAGCTCCCGATCCACATACTGCTGCAGCCTACCTAGGAGTATTTTCAACATCACCTTGCTAATGCGAAATAAGCGCGATCGTGCGGTAGTTGGAACAATCTTTGGCACTGCCTTTCTTTGGAATGGGGATGTAAACTGACCTCCTCCAATCCTGTGGCCACTGCAGGGTTGTCCAAATCTTCTGACATAATGTATGCAGAATGTTAACAGCGTCATGGTTAAGGTTTTGAAGCAACTCAGCTGGAATTGTATCAATTCCGCTAGCTTTGTTCTTAGCAAGGCTGGCTAAGGCCCATTCAACTTCACTCTTCAGGATGCCCGGCTCGAGATCAGTGACCACAACCGTCTTATGTTGGGTTTGCACATTCGGGTCCTTCTTGTACAGTTCTGTGTATTCCTGCCACCTCTTCTTTATCTCTGCGGCTTCAGTGAGGTCCTTGCCTCATTTGTCCTTTATCACGCCCATCTTAGCACAGAAGCTTCCTTTGATATCTTTGATTGTCTTATACAGAGCTCTTGTGTTCCTTAATTGGCTTTTGTCCTCAACTGCTTGGCACTGTATGTTCAGGAAGGCATTCTTATCTCTCCTTGCTATTTTCTGAAAATCCGCATTGAGAACCTTGTATCTTTCTCTTTCGCCCATAACTTTTGCCATCCTCTTTTCCTCAGCTATTTGCAAAGCCTCTTCAGATAACCATTTTGCTTTCTTGCATTTCTTTTGCTTTGGAACTACCTTAGTAGCAACTTCTTGTATTATATCACGAACATCAGTCCACATCTCTTCGGGCTCTTTTTGTCTTCTAGATCTAATTCTTGAAATCGATTCCTCACTTCCACAGCATATTCTAATGGAACTTGATCCAGATTATACCTGAAAGGACTTCTAGTTTTCTGCGTTTTTCTCAATCGAAGCTTAATCTTGGCAACAAGAAGCTGATGATCGGTGCCACAATCGGCCCCAGGCCTTGTTTTTACTGCTTGTATAGCGCTTCTCCATCTCTGTCGGCAAATAATATAATCGATCTGATTCCTGTACAGACCGTCCGGCGAAGTCCATGTGTACAGGCGCCTCTTGTGCTGTTGAAAATGAGTATTCGCTATGGTCAGGTTGTTTTCTTGACAAAACTCTACTAGCCTCTGCCCAGCTTCATTTGGCTCATCAAGACCGAACTTGCCTGTAATTCCGGATATTTCTTCACTCCCTACCTTAGCATTCCAGTCTCCTATGAGAAAAACGACGTCTGATGATGGGGTGCGGTCTAAAAGGCATTGTAGGTCCGCATAAAATCTCTCAACGTCAGCTTCTTCAGCAGTAGTGGTCGGTGCATAGACTTGGATAACTGTTATGTTGAAAGGGTGGCCTTGGATCCGAAGTGAAATCATTCGGTCGTTTTTGGGGTTGTACCCTAGCACTGCTTTGCCCATTCTTCTGTTTACTATGAGAGCGACCCCATTCCTTCTCTTGGATTCGTGCCCACAATAAAATACATAATGGTCGCCGGAGTTAAATTCTCCCATTCCGATCCACTTGAGCTCGCTGATACATAAGATATCAATGTTCAATCTGTCCATTTCTCGCTTGACGATATCCAGTTTACCTTGCGTCATAGATCTTACATTCCATGTTGCTATGTGATACATCTCCTTGCAACATCGGACTTTCCGGTCGCTTCCCGACACATCCACAACTGAGCGTCCTTTTGGCTTTAGCCCAGCCGCTTCATTCGTCCTGGAGCTACTAGGAATCGCCCTTTGTTCATCCCCAGTAACATATGGGACGCCTTCCAACCTGGGGGGCTCATCTGCCGGCGCCATATCATTAATGGTATTGTGACTGGCCATAGGGTTTTCTTGGCAGGAAATACTGGAGTGGGTTGCCATTACCTTCTCCAGTGAATCACATTTTGTCAGAACTCTCTGCCGTGACCTATCTTGGGTGGCCCTACACAGCAGAGCTCACGATTTCATCGAGTTTCGCAAGCCCCTCCGCCACGACAAGGCAGTGATTCATGAAGGGGGAGAGGTACTTTACCCTGGATGAACTTGTTGTGCTCATGTATTTATTTATTTATTTATTTATTTATTTATTTATTTATTTATTTATTCATGTATGTTTAGCAATGAGAGACATTGGGTATATAGATCTTTTATTTATTTTGCTTGACAGACAAAGACTGTGAAGAAGCATGCAGCGGTCTCAATTTATACAGTATCTAGATTTGGTAGAGTGTCCAAACGCAAAGTTTCATACATTGAATAGCTCACCGGTGTCAAGTCCATTTGGTGCCAGATTCCAGAAGAAATAAACCACACAACGCCAGACAAACACCTCCTGCATCTGTGGCAGGTCCAAAAGTCAATCCAAACATGTTGGAAATCACAAAGGCTTAACCGCGCGCTGAAACTGAAAATTGCGCAGCTTGAACAACGCATTGAGGAATACACCCTAAAACTAGCTCACCAGCAATGGAGACAGGTGTGCGATAACATGCAAGGACAATTAGGTCTTTCCCGCACTTGGAACTTCCTGCGGTACCTCCTAGACCCAGCCAACTGCAAAGCTACCCAGTTTCATTGTCTGGCAAAGGTAATACACAAATACGCGGGAACCGACGCAGACCTCCTACGAGATTTACAAACGTTTTATATCAGCTACCATTCCTCGACCACCCTTCCGAAGTATGCTGGGCCTGCGAATCCCGAACTCTATGCCAACATCACGGAGGCCGAAGTACGACTATCCATGACGCAGCTTCGCGTAAACTCCGCCCCTGGAGCAGATGGTGTCACTAACAAATCTCTCCGAAACTTAGACGAAATATCCATCACAGCACTTACAGCTTTTATGAATGAATATTGGGTGGAAGGCCGAATCCCGGAAGCATGGAAGCATGTGGAGGTCACATTCATACCTAAACCGGGTAAGCGGCTATCCATTGAAAACCTACGGCCCATTTCTTTAACATCATGCATGGGAAAATTAATGGAGCATGTTGTAATCAACCGACTCCACGCCTATGTGGAGGATAACCACATCATGCCACCGACTATGCTAGGCTTCCGTTCACGACTCTCGGCGCAAGATGTGATGCTGCAACTTTCCCATCATGTTATACAAACCCCAATTGGCTCAGGTACCAAGGCTATTCTAGGTCTAGACGTAGCCAAGGCGTTTGACAATGTAGCACATCAGGCTATACTTAGCAACCTCCACTCAATAAATCCCGGTCCTAGGACCTTCAACTACATTCGGGATTTTCTTACGGGTCGAACGGCCGAACTAAATTTTGGAGCCAACAGATCTCACACTATAACACTTGGCAGCCGCGGCAACCCACGGCGGTCCGTGCTGTCTCCCTTTGTCTTTAACTTGTCACTCTTACCATTCCCAGACAAACTCTACCGTATACCAAATCTGTCCCATACGTTATACGCCGATGATATAACACTCTGGGTGTCATCCCGTAATGATGGAGAAATTGAAGAAACTTTACAACTAGCTGTGGACACTGTTACGGAATGCGTAGAGAGTGCGGGCCTCTCCTGCTCCCCCACAAAATCTGAACTTCTCAAGCGTGGCAAACCAGGCGCTAGGGGTCATCCCCAAATCCGGGTGTACGCTAGGGACAACCTATACCAAAGGTATCTTCTATACGGGTTCTTGGAATTAACATCTAGAATAACGGCCGAAACACAGACTCCCTCAATCGCCTCAATGGCACTGTCTCTCAGACAGTGCGCTTTATACGCCGAATCGCGAACCGATACTCGGGCATGAAAGAAACAGATCTCCTCCGTCTGGTCCAGGCATTCGTCATTAGTAGAATTACTTACACACTACCCTACCTTAAACTTAGCGCAGCAGAAACACAACGTGTCAATTCCTTAATCATACAGGCGTAAAAGTCCGCACTCGGCCTCCTCAAAAATACACCAACGGAGCGCTTCAACGCACTGGGAGTACGCAACACTCTCAGTGAGCTAGTAGAGGCCCACCTCACTTCTCAGTACGAACGGCTAACCCACACACCGCCAGGACGCTTTATTCTTAACACCCTCTCAATTGGTTACCCGCAGCAAGGCAGGAAAACATATCCCTGCCCAAGAACCTGCGAGCTCAATTGAAGATTCCACCTCTCCCGAAGAATATTCACCCTGAATTTCATTCGGACAGGCGAGTACAGAGAGCCAAAAACCTACAGAAGCAATATCACTCCAAACAAGACACTGTCTATGTCGATGCAGCCGAACATGCGGACCGCAGTGCCTTCACGATTGTGGCTGTAAATTTTCAAGGTCAACCGCTCACGGCCGGCTCGGTCGTTACAAATGACCCGGAGGAAGCGGAAGAAGCGGCAATCGCCCTTGCGGTAAGCTTGACCTCAACCCTACATGTTATTAGCGACTCGAAAATCGCAATAAGGAACTTCAGCAAAGTCAGAATCTCCCCTCTATCACTAAAATTGCTTCTTGCCTCTCAGACGACAAACCGTCCTATTCAGCTGATCTGGACACCAGCACATTCCTGCCTTCTGGGAAATGAGGCTGCCCACAATTTCGCCCGAGGACTCGTCAGCCGGGCAGTGGGACAACCCCTCGTGGGGTCGGCGAAAGACCGTATGGCTTCATATCAAGAAATTACCCAATACTTTCGACAAACACGTAGCTTATACCCTCCGGGACACAAATCGCTCTTGAAGGCGCAGGAGGTCACCTGGCGAAAATTAGACACATTCCTTCCCAAATCTTGTCACCGCCCATGCATATCCTGCATTATACACCCCAAATTGTAAATTTTGCCAATAGAGGGCCAACCTAGACCACATACTGTGGGCCTGTCCACGAGATAGCCCTTCGCGGGATCTGCAGCTCTCCACATGCGGGCAGTGGGAGGCCGCTATGCTCAACTCTGACCCGCAAATCCAACTCCGGGTCATTGAGCATACAACCCAGGTCGCCAGAACCCAAGGACTCCTGGCCACCTAGAGCGGTAGCCCCTGCTGCCTGACTTTTTCCTCATCAAATAAATTTTTATACTCCTCCTCTCGCACACACTATACATGTGTCCTAGCGCATGGTTAAAAAAGTCGGCTTCAAATCTCCGGGATAGCAGGTGCACATTCGTGAAATTGAATAGAGTGATCAGTGACACGATGTGCCTTGACATCCTTTGACATCCCCTGCTGCTCTCTTCACCTCCATACGCTCATTCCCTCTTTGCTTCTGCTATGCGCTGCTTTTTACACTCTGCACCTTGGCGTCTCCATTTGGCATTGCGTCCTTCGTTTTGTTCCGGCACCTTTGCTCCGTCGACAGTACATTGGGCAGGCGGCCGAGAGCTCTGACGTCATGCGCAGCACACCCGTAACTCCTCTCTGGTTTTCGCGCATGCGCATTATTGACCTCTCCCAAACGCTGCGAAATGCTCGGCTGGATAGCGTTGATTGATTGATTGATTGAATGTCCATTTTTGAATGGGAAGGCTCACGGCTATGGATCGGAATAAATGGGAGTAGACAGAATCTTCATTGTTTAGGTCGTCACTCAAATCACCGTGCTCTAACCAGGCTACTAAGCGAGCCATACTTAAAAAATATCATCTGTGTGTTAGCATCAGTTTCTAGAAAGGAACGGTAGTTCAGGCGGTAGGGTTTGATCTCGGAGCGGTCTAGTAGAAAAAGCAGGGCAATAGCAGTGTAGATGAGATATGCCGCCGCGAGTTAGAGTCGTACAGTGGGGGCACGTAATCATTTTCTCTGTATATTGACGCCAGCGGGCCATAATACGTGGCGTGTAAGGCGCATGGGCAATGAGCTTATTCAAAAAGACTTCGTGACTTCGGGTGAGGTGGGTTTTTCTCGTAAAAGGTGGGTCTGGTGTGGCCACCTGCATGCGATGCTGACTAAGGCTACCAAGACCGGTCTGAGTATAGTGCACAAGGGCAACAGAAGGGGTGAGTTGCCCGCCCAAGGTCGAGTAAGGATGAAGCAAAGGGGATGGGGAAGTAAATGTGGACATCCCACCTGCCAAGGCCGCCTCGGCGTGTGCTGCCGCATTGCTCAGTGATTCGTACGAGTGACCTGGGGTCCAGTGAATAGCAACAGTTCTGGTCGCGAATTGGTGGCGTTTGAGGAGGCGCTGTATGGCCGTAGCTGTTGCATCTTGTGGACCCTGATAGCGATTTCCTTGTAAGCTACATAGGAATAAGTAAGAATACATAATGAACCAGACCCGGTGCAAGGTACTCCTGACAAGGCTCCCCAAATCGAGAGGCGTTCAGAATCAAGAGGGGTACCTTGAGGTAGGTGGCAGGCATAGGCGCCTGAAAGGGAGGGTTGTCATCGCATACCCAGCCCATAGATGCAAATTCGCTTGTAATCGATGCGTCGGTGTATATATCAGTCGTATCAGGTATTCGCTCTTGTCATAGTGCAGCTCTCGTAGTATATTATAAGTCACTCGCGCGGCGAGTGACTGATACTGCGCCATTCTTTTCCTGTAAACCAATTATAGAACGCCGGTGGCGGTGGTGGTGGTGGTGAAAAACGTTTATTAGAGAGTGACACGGAGGTTCCTCTGGGGTCAGGCTTAGTGCCCTTCCCCTCACAAACACTAGATGGAGTGCCTAGTACAGGACCCCAGTGGTTTCCGCTGCCGCCATTGCTCCTTGATAAACACCTTTTTGCCTTCTAGGTCAAAGCTGACGAATAGGATTGCCTCCCAGTCCACTCGGGTGAGGTTTAGATTAGGTGCAAAGGCAGGGTTGATGTGGCACGCCCACACCATGTGGAAGAGGTCGGAGGAAATTCCACCATACTGCGGGCACTCCCCGGAAAAGGCATCGTCAAATGGTTTAGGTGACGCCGGGCGCATCATGGTATTCGTAACCACTTCACCCCAACTGAGGCAATAGACTTGGAAGCTAAAACCACATCATAACTTGGCTGGAGGCCATTTTGGCTCCCAGTTGCACGCTAAAATGGATCTAATTGATCACCTGATTAGCACCTCAACCCTTTTTATACTTGCACACCTTTCCTTGCCACTCTGTTCGTTGGTACGATTCATTCTGCGATATATTAACTAGTTCGTCTTTTACACTTCCGACAACGGCACCCTAACACAAATGCCGCCTACATAGCCATACAACGGTTCAGTTTTAGTTCAGTTCAATTCAGTCGTTCAGTCGTGTCCGACTCTTCATGACCCAATGGACCATATCACGCCACGCTTTCCGGTCTCTCACTATCCTCCTAAAATCACATAACTTCATCTGCAGCGCATCGAGGATGCCATCTAACGATCGCGTTCGCTGCCTACCCCTTCTGCAGTGACCCTCAACCTTTCCCGATATCAAACCTTTCTCCAGTGGCTCCTCTCATCAGATGACCAAAGTAGCTGAGCTTTAACTTTAGATTTTGACGCTCCAATGAGCAGTCAGGGTTTATGGTCGACAATATCGACTGATTTAATCTTCTGGCCGCCCAAGGAACTCTCAAGAGTTCCTTGAGCACCACAACTCAAAAGCGTCAATTATTCGGCGGTCAGCCTTCTTCACAGTCCTAATCTCGCATCCATACATCACAACTGGAAAGACCATAGCACGAGTTATACGGATCTTGCTTGGCAGACTAATGTCCCTGCTCTTTACTAGGCGGTCAAGGCTAGCCATGGCTCTCTTTCGCAGAAGCAGGCATCTCCTAATTTTATGGCTGCAATCTCCTACGGAGGTAATCTTGGAGCCCAAGAAGAGAAAATCTGTCACAGCTTCCACTTCTTGTCCCTTGATGCTCCAGGACTTGATAGGGCAAGGCGCCATGATTTTTGTCTTTTTAATGTTCACTTTAAGCCCAAACTTCTCACTCCCTTCTTTTACGCACATCAGAAGTATCTAGAGTTCCACTTCACTTTTTGCCATTAAAGTGGTATCATCCGCATATATAAGGTTGTTGATACCTTTCCCAGCAATCTTCACTCCACCTGAAGACTCCTCCAGACCGGCCTTCTTCATGATGGACTCAGCATATAGGGTAAATAGGTAGGGCGACAATATGCAACCTTGTCTCACTCCTTTCTGAATCGGAAACTAATCAGTAAGACCATGCCCAGTTCTGACTGTGGCCTCTTGCCCTTCATACAGGTTCCTGAGAAGACAGATGAGGTCAACTGGAACTCCCATCTCTTGGAGAGCTTGCTACAATCTGCTGTGATCTACGCAGTCAAACGCTTTCGCATAATTAATAAAGCAAAAGTAGATGGATTTCTGGAACTCTCTGGAATTTTCCATGATCCAGCAAAGGTTGGCAATCTGGTCTCTAGTTCCTCTGCCCTTGCGAAACCCAGCTTGCACGTCCGGAAGCTCCCGATCCACATACTGCTGCAGCCTACCTTGGAGGATTTTCAACATCACCTTGCTACCATGCGAAATAAGCGCGATCGTGCGGTAGTTGGAACAATCTTTGGCGCTGCATTTCCTTGGAATGGGGATGTAAACTGACCTCTTCCAATCCTGTGGCCACTGCAAGGTTGTCCAAATTTGCTGACATAATGTCTACAGAATGTTAACAGCGTCGTCATGGTTGAGGTTTTGAAGCAACTGAGCTGGAATGTCATCAATACCGCTAGCTTTGTTCTTAGCAAGGTTGGCTAAGGCCCATTCAACTTCACTCTTCAGAATGCCCGGCTCGAGATCTGTAATCACAACCGTATTATGTTGGGTTTGAACATCCGGGTCCTTCTTGTACAATTTTTGTGTGTATTTCTGACACCTCTTCTTTATCTCTGAGGTTTCAGTGAGGTCTTTGCCTCGTTTGTCCTTTATCACGCCCAGCTTAACACAGAAGCTTCCTTTGATATCTTTGATTGCCTTATACAGAGCTCTTGTGTTCCTCAATTGGCTTTTGTCCACAACTGCTTGGCACTGTATGTTTAGGACGGCATTGTTATCTCTCCTTGCTATTTTCTGAAAATCCGCATTCAGAACCTTGTATCTTTCTCTTTCTCCCATGACTTTTCCCATCCTCCTTTCCTCAGCTATTTGCAAAGCCTCTTCAGATAACCAGTTTGCTTTCTTGCATTTCTTTTGCTTTGGAACTACCTTAGTAGCAACTTCTCGTATTATATCACGAACATCATTCCACATCTCTTCAGACTCTCTGTCTTCTAGATCTAATTCTTGAAATTGATTCCTCATATGCATAGCAAATTCTGATGGAATTTGATCCAGATCGTACCTGGATCATCATACCATAAGAAAGCTCGCTAGCTTTCCTGTTCGACTTCCTGTATTCGTGTCATCCTCGGCCACGACAGTACAATCAGCACCCCGAAGGCTGTGTGCTGTACAAGTAAAAGGTGCGGCAGCTCCCCTTACGGGATGGAGAGGCGTTTTGCTTCAGCCGCTCCGCTGCCGCGTGCCTCCTTTCGCGCTACTAGACCAGTGCTCTAGTTCAGTATTCCGCATTCTAGTATAAAAAGTCGGGGCTATTATCGTTCCCTAGAGTTGTGGTCCCGATGTTGGTGCTTTTCTAGCTAACGGCTCGCTTTGCTCATTTTCCGACACTAGCTTCGTGTGCTTCGCATTCCGGATGCTCTCCTGTGATCCAGTTCACCGGGCAATATCTGAGGGATGGTCAAGCGTAGCTTGCCGAGAGAGGCTCAAAGTTTCCCTCTCTTGCGCAATGCTCAGAGAAGGCCCGGCCAGGATGTCGCTTGGAAAAGCAATAGGGCGGAAAGATCGGTGGGGACACTGTTAGCTCATGATTTATTTTTTGCGGTAAAGACTCGGATTCCTAAAATTCATTCGTACCTACCCGACAGTAGAACAAGATATTTATATTATTAAATGTCTATGTTATGCGATTATCAGCACTGAAATAATGTAAGACCTTTAAAACCACAGAATTTGCTGCCAATTGAAATGCATTGATGCTAACTTCAAAATTGTTCAAGCTACTCTTGCTGCCACAAACCAACTCAATCGGTTATCGCAGCGCGCGCGTCTGGAGCGCCTACCGTACTTCTACCGCTGCTGATACCTGCGGCTCGTATTTTAATACCTTTTTTTTCGCTTGCTGCAATCGAGCAGCTCTTGCACATAATTTGGTGAGCATAAGCTCTCGTGTGTATCTGTTCTTGTCTTGTAGCACCTATGGTGCGTTAGTAAAATTAGCGGATACGCCTTGGATGCGAACGTGCAAGTCGCAACATGCCAAAAACCTGACCCGGCCTTGCACTCACGCATTGGACAAGCTCACACTGACTAGGCGAGTGCAACGCTCCTTTTAGCCAAGAGCGCTAAACCCAACCAACACCATCTAAAATAAATTAATTGCGACCGAACACGCATCGGAGCTGAGCGGACGCTCTCCGCGTGCGCTCCGTGAAAACTCATGCATTTGTCCGGTCCATCAGTTTTGATAGCTGCGAACACTCACTATATTTACCTGATTCCGCCTTCCGTAGACAGCAACACCAATAACGTTAGCAGATTTTTTTTCAATTTCACGAGACTTCGAAGTTATTATCGATCGCCACAGCGCTAACCCTAACGACGAATATGGCACACACGACCGGGAAGACGGCACCGCTCTGCACAACGATGGCATGGCCGCAGCCTTGAGTTTCCTGCCATCGCAGCTCATTCCTTCAGAGTTGAGCACTGAGCAGAGGAGAAGGAAAAAGACAATAACTAGATGAATATGCACATGAGGCTTGACCGGATAACCTCTAAGGGGCTGGTAATCAGACGCACAAGGCGGAGTCCATTACACGGGACCTCAGTAGCGTCGGCTGCTGCCCGGGCGCGTTCCACCAAGGACTTTTGGGCCTGTAAGTCAGAGCAACCAAGCAGGGTCGCCTCCCAGTCCTCCCGGGTGAAGTTGGGGTTAAGAGAGATAAAAGGATTGGATGGCCAGGCCCACAACATGTGTTAGATGTCTGAAACCTTCTACGCACAGTGCAAAGAGCTGACCGAGAAAGAAGGGTCACAGTGTTTTAGAGCTACCGGGCACAGCAAAGTGTTAGTAGAGCAGAATCCGCTCCTCTGCCTTTGAGAGGCCTTTATATGATGAGGATAAAGACTATGGCAAGTTAGTAGTGAATAACTATATCTTTGAAAGCGTAGGCAGGAGAGAATTGTAATTCTCGATTTTCGGGGTCGGAGGGGAATGCCAGGTGAGATAGTGCGCGGGCGATGGCGTCAGCTGCCTCATTTCCCTCAAGTCCCATTTGTGCAGGAGCCCAAACAATATTCCGGCGCAACCCCGGTATTTACGTAGTATTGTAGAGGGTGGAAGGCTAGGTATGTTAACCAGCTTTGCTCGACGTTCCGACAGGTCCTTCGCGAAACGGAAATATATTGTTTTGGAAGTGGGATAAGATGCAGCCAACACAGTTTCAACCTCCTCAGCGTGTGTTATGTGCCGGGATCAAAAAGCAAGCCCGTTTACTGCCTTTGCCTGATGGAAGACTGCGGCGCGGGCGTTCACGCAAAATCCGCCGGGTTTTAATCCATAGTGACGAGCCCGGGCTTCCGTCCACGCCAGGCACCGGCCATTAAGGTCCTCTCGGGTCATGTTCGCGGGAAGAGGTTATACGTGAAGGGCACGTCTCTACTGTGATGGAATGCGTACGCGCTCTTC
Source organism: Amblyomma maculatum (assembly GCA_023969395.1). NCBI lineage: Eukaryota > Metazoa > Arthropoda > Arachnida > Ixodida > Ixodidae > Amblyomma > Amblyomma maculatum. The sequence goes on from JAJIZL010037694.1 coordinate 15,872, forward strand.
CATGGGAGTGTTATGCTGGATATGTAGTCGGGCAAGGAGGCGGCGACAGACAATGTTGGTCAAGTGGGCTTCCCGCCACTTCCGAAACGCGTTCACCATGGTCAGCCCCAAGAGACGCTGATTAGATGTGTTTACGTGGACGAGGAGAGCTCGTTTTATAATTTTGCGGAGGATGACTTCGAGGCGTGATTCTATTCTCTCAACGGTAGGGTCCTCTGAGAAGAGTAACTTGTCGACAGATAGCGGGAATATTGTAAAAATGAATAAGCGCATTTAAAGCATGCTGTAGTCGTTGCCTCAGTGGCGCAATGGATCAAGATTACTTACCTGAGCCCTTATTGAACGAAACATGTTAGAATCCTGTGCTAACTTTTTCTGAATTTGTTTTTTAAATTGCAACATTAAAATAAGCTACCGATATCTTTCCTGAGGGGTGTTCCCCTTTAGGTTGCATCATATGATGTTTTTATTTCTTAATAGCCACAAAACCAGCCGTGAACACAGCAACGAGACAACAGCATGACAACGCTAATACTATTTATTTTCACTATAATCATTTCCTGCCTTTAGAGGGTGTATGTTACCTTTAGGTAACAATCGTTGTTCAACCCGCTGAGAGGCAACCAATGACGAGAAAGAAGTTGCGGGACCCTACTGTTGAGGAGATGGAATTACGCGACTTCGTGTGCATGGTCGTTTTGAGTCTGTAGGTGGAGGTACAACGTCAAATAAAGAATTCGACTGATTACAGAGGCATGCGCCAATAGTAACACCCAGCGCTTGTTAGAAACCCAACGAACGATACGGCCTACCTAGTCCCCCACCTTACGGAGTTTGGTCAATGTTGTTTCTGACCGTCTGTGGTGATGTATAAAGAGCCCAAGAAGCCGGACTTACACATGTTCACAGATCGGTCCTGTCTTAAGAGACAATGTCATTTTGACAGTGCACTATGATTATGGGCATATGAGCACAAATTCAGACATTTGTGGGGAGCATCGGAGGCCGCAGTGCGAGCATAACGGTCCACTATGTTCCCGCCGGTTCCAGGTTGGCCTCAATGTCTCTGAGGGAGCTCTCCGTTGGTTGGTCGTGCAACTTTTAATTTCATCGGAAACGGGGAGTCGTGCGCCCGCGGATTAGAGGCTGGCAGGCAGCCCTTGGCTTGTTGCGGCCTCTTCCGCCAGATGGACGGTGCGGTGCTGGATCGCAGGGTCCGCGCTTCGCAGCAGGGTATCCCAGGCTTCTCTACATGTAATATTTTGCCCTATCCCTGGAGATTGTGGGCACTCCCAAATTATGTGGTCAAGGGTCCCTCTTGCCCCACAGTGTTTGCAGAGATCCTTTTCCCTGAAGTCTGGTAGCGCGTGAAACGCCCAGAACGGGTTCATGAACGTATTAGTTTGTAGCCGGCTCCACGCGACAGCTTCTCTATTATTTAGTCTAACATCTGGCGGGGGTACCAGTCTACATCCCAATTTATAATGGTCGATGATTTCCCCGTAATTTTGCAGACGCTAGTCGTATGCCCAGTGTTCGGGGGGCTCGACGGCTACCCGGAAGTAGAGAGCTCGGGCTAGCTCGTGAGCCGCCTCGTTACCAGGGACGGCAGAGCGAGCGGGTGTCCAAATTAACTGATTTTTCCTATTTATCGTTCTTTGGGTGAGGATTTTGGCCGCCTCCGGCGATATCCTCCCCTTCCCAAAATTCAAACTAACTGCGGCAAAAACGTGTTTAAATACGTTCAGCAATTTTTCATCTGCCGGCAACCTTACATTCGAATCCAGGATACGAAGCAGGGCGTGGTGCTCTCTCCGCAGTTATTCAATCTGGCCATGATGCACCTGCCAGCCCAGCTCGGGGCTATAGCCAGCATGCAGCATGCGCTGTACACCAATGACATCACCTTATGGGCGACGGAGAGCTTTTTTTTGCTGTCGCTAATTATGAACTTGGCTTCTGCTGCGTAGGAACATGTGACCTACGTCACATTAATTCACTTCTTGTTTACCCATTTCAGTCTTTGGTACTATCAAATCGCGCGTCGATTCCTTCCTGTGCCCTTTTCCGGCTCCACGTCTGGTTGCGTGAGTTCGCATCCTTGTAGTCACATCCACTACAGCACCCTTTCTCTTTTTCCACTTTCACTCCCACCTTCCTCCCTTCCCTTACAGCGCGGTTCAGGAATCCACAGAAGAGGTGTGACAGATACTGCGCCTTTCCTTTTCTGTAAACCAGTTATTCTAATTACCTAAATAAGTTATTGGCCTAATTATTTTTGGAACACAACAATACGTCACCCTCTATCGATTGACACCCCTCATTAACCTCTACCACTTCTCAATTACTCACAACTGCTGCGGACACAATTTTGCGCACTTAAATCTGTAAACATAGCGAAGCAATGTTTTCGCATTATAACGCAGCAGAATCGTGAAACAAACAGCAGGCAGGCCCCGCCGGGGTGGTGCAGTGGTAAGACGCTCAACTACTGTCCAGAGTGACCGGGTTCGAACCCGACCTCGGCGGCTGAGTTTCGATGGAGGCGAAACGAAGAGGCGTCCGTGTGCTCTGCGTTGACAGCGCACGTTGAAGATCCCCAGGTGGTCGACGTTACTCCGTAGCCCTCCACTACGGCTCCTCTTTCAACTTTCACTCCCACCTTCCGTCCTTATGGCACAGTTCAGGTGTCCACAGAAACAAGTGTAACAGATACTGCGCCTTTCCCTTCCAGCGAACAAAAGTGGTATTATTAACAGCAGGCAGCAGGCCGTACGCGCGCACGTAGATCTTCTGGTTAGCTGACGAGAACGCGCATCCACACTCAGTAGGATACGCGGCTACTCCGAAAGATGGCGCCTATGCTGGATCTCATGGCAAACACCGCACAAACAAAAACAATATTCAACGATGGTTTATCATGACTTCCCTGACGCGATTCATGTGCCATGCTACCTCAATGACGTCATTAACAAAAGAGAGTGACGCTAAGGCTAGTACAAGTACGTCATCGAATGCCAGCACCACGTCGTGGCTACTGTGCATCCCGTATTACCACAGTGACATTGGGCCTACAGGAAAGAGTGTAATGCGAGCTGATGTTTATTGAAATTACTTTCGAACAATTTTTGCATCTCACTATTATTGTATATTAGTTCATTACGTCAAGCAGCAAGTGAACAATCAAGACAAATATAATGCATGTAAGAGGATGAAACCATCTTCAGTGTAAGGGCAAAAGGTGCTCCCCCGTAAACCGACTGGCAGTAGTGCGGCACGCCGACATCAACTGTTTTTATCAGGCTTCAAAGCGGAAGCAGCTGATAAGCTCTATCATCCTGTGCAGGCTTCTCCCAAAGCTGCATTCACTCCTGCATTGCCCTGATCGCAATCGGCGTTAAGTCTCACCAATGAACAGATAGCAATGTTCCCAAGCCGAACCCCAGCAGCACGAATAGTCCAAGAGGACGGGTATCATTCCTTCAAATGTCCAACTATAGCGGCTCTGGTATGAATGTTTCACAAGACGTTGCTAACATTGTTTCGACTCAGGGGAGCATCCTTTTTACAAAACACGTATTCGCTACACATGCAATATACCAGAAGCAGAACATGTGCCTAGAATGCAATAACATCATAAATCCGCGCCCCCCTCTTCATTAAAGGTTCAACTACAGGCTGGTCAACACGTTGGCACATTCACACTTCAATACCTGCATATTAAAGCGACCTGGAAAACTTTGCAATAAATGGTATAGGAGAAATTCATGCAAAACACATCAGTTCGTGCGTACAGTCATTCGCGTAAAGTCAGGCGCGGCCGCTGCGTAGAAAGTATAGTCAATAAAAATGCATTGCTAACCCAATGCCACGTGCTCCGAAAACGATCCTAAAATGAACATCGGAAATCCGCGTAGTGCGAAGTGGCTGAGAAACAACACTTCATGAAGATTCAGCGTTATATGACGATGTCTGTTGAGGTTGTGACGGTGCATATCAAAAAGATTGTAAAAACTTATATGTACGCGTGACATTCACAACCTCAAAAACACGCTACGTTGCCAATATTGTATCAAACAATGCAGGAAGAAAAAAAAGAGATGAAGCGCTAGATGACGCTGGCCGCTTGGCGATTACTCAAAAAAGGTGCACTTGGTAATTGGGTTCATGATGGATCCTGGACGGCACTGGAAGGCTTGCGCGAATGGCGCGAAATTGGCCACCGCTTTGTTGCAGTCGCCGCCGTACAGGTTGTCAGCGGGCGTCTGCGAGCAGCTTAGGAGGCACGCCGTGATGAAGAAGACCTGCTCTTCGGTCATGGTCTGCGACAGACAGGAAGTACACTCAGCTACACTCAGGTACTCAGCTGGAGCAAAGGTAGATAAAAAGTTCAGGCATATGCTCATAATATGCCAACCGCTTTGTCGTTTCTAGCTGTATTTTGTCTTTATTCTGTCAATCCGAATAACAAAGAATATGCTTTGTATAGCCCTCTAGAATCAATTGTTCGTGCTTTGGCTACGCTACAGCGATATCTGCAGACATAGTTTTCTGTGAGAGCGTTACAGAGATCGCAACATTCCGGCGCCTCAATTTCTGTCTCAATCAAGAATGGAAGCGAATTTGAGATAGGAAACAAAATATAAGCTATGGAGTAAAACCCCGCTTTGGTGCTAGCGTTTCCTGACCCGAGGTCACAACGACATACGTTGTGTTGATTCCACAGATAGAACATATACTGCAGCGTCCTACCTTCGTGAATAGTAACTTAGCAAAATTTGTATCTGGGCTAGACGGTAAATTTATTTGGAGAGAGAAAAACATGTACACTGTAAAACACACATGGAAGGAAACGACTGGACGAGTGCCAAATCTCAGGTTATTTAATTGTCGCCACGCCAGCAAATATATTGGTAAACTGAGGCATGCGATGAAAAAAACGTCAAATCCATCTGTTTTTAATAAAGCGCAATCTAACGCTGTGTGTGCCACTGCGAGATTAAGACCCCCTCAAGAGGTTCAATACCTCCTTTTGTCTGGATTCATGGGCAAAAACAAACGATAATCAATTGCTGCCCTCAGCAGCTAATAGATGTCTCCGCGACACATTTTCCCCTTCTTGCTGTAATAGTTCTCACCTGCCACAACCCCTGCTCAGTATCTTAATCATGTTCAGCCGTGGCTCACACGCCCCGCAGTTTTCGTTATGCTCCGCTAAATTGGCCCCTCTCTCCCGTAGCGCCTGCATATGACCCCTGCCCGTTCATTAACACAACACCCAGTTAGGCCTATATAGGCTCTCCCGTATGCCAATGGAATCTCACAGGCATCTTCCGTACAGAAGCTGACAAACTGCTTAGCATGCTTCTTATGCAGCGATTCTTTTTTTTTTCTGCAAACAAAATGTGTGAGCAAAGTCAGAATAACTTCTTTGGTGGTAAAATCACAAATGCAATGCCATGTCGGCTTGGCACCTTCACATTGTGAGCAACCTTGTGATTTACGGAAACAACAAGTTTGAACGTGTTTCTTTCCAGCGAGCTCTTTCCCATCCATGGCTTGCTTTGTTTCTCAAAGGAGGGCCTCCGTCACAGACACAGCGAACGCGCAGGAGTACCCGGCCGTAACGACAAGGTCCACTTGCTTATCAAAACTAGACTGCATAGTATAGAGGCACGAATTCCTGAGAGCGGATCTCAGGCAGACTCGCGACAGACCTCTTCACTCTTTCAGATGCCACAGACTCGTAGATAATAAGCCCTTTTGTCGCCGCGGACCTTATTCACGAAATAGGTATTACAACACAAAAGTAAAACAACTTCTAAAACCTGCATGACCCGTGTAAAGAGAGTGAGTGCGTAGAAGCCATTTCCTTCGCTGTCTGCTGGAAGGTGTAAAAATACTGCCCACTGCATAAATGTACGTGAGCCTGTTTAGTTTGTTCAGAAGAACAACAAAATCTTTCTGCCAAGTAAATCCGTTCAACCATGCCAATAAGACATTATTTAAGCGCATGGTCAACAGAAGCTAAAATAAGATTACACAAATATATTCTACGCAGGATCCAGTACATATACTCTGTCTCCGCAGACAAGTTTTATCTCGAAAAAAAGATAAAAGTAGCTGCAAGATGCAATTAAAGAATATTCACTAAGTAAACCCCAACAAATTCGTAAAATTTACCGCTCTGCCTTCTCCTATAGCAAACCTGACTACAATCAGTAGTTCACATTTATTCAGAGAGCAAAACAAATTTACATCAACATAGAATATATATCCCACTGGATAGGATAGGATAGGAAATACGTTAGTTTCTCTAGGAGGGTCTTGTGCTAGTAGCGGAAGAGTTCCATTTCCGTCTTTATATCCCACTGGAGCATCGCCACAGACGATACGCACGATCTTTTTGAATTATTGCCTTTGAAAAGGTCATGGGCCTGTAGCAAACTTAGGTATTTCACTCTGCACTAGATTTCACTGCCCTAATATTTCTGTGGATAGCATCTTCCGCCCTTCTCTGGAATTCCCTCACGCCAGCATGACGTAGCATCCTTCCTTGTAGTAATGAAGCAGTCGTAGGTTATGTTAGAAAAGGTAGCGCTCTTTTCCAACCCATCTTTGGAGCGCCAAATGGTAGGGCGGCTCGTAGACTTCTTCATTGGTTTTCTCTAAAGGACGTGTTGAAAACGTTTATTACGTGCAAGCCTTGACCGCATTAGGTACTTGGACACCGTGCATAGCATTTCGGACAGTTATACGCAGTGTCGGAAGGGACGGTATTTTACGCACGAACTCTTTTAACAGGGTTCGACGCAGTTTTAGATGTTTTAAGGAGGCACATATATGTTGGCAGAAGGCTCGGCGAGAAAAGAAAGACTTTATGCGCTACGAGTCTCCGCACCCAAAACCCTGAAGAGATCTGTCGCGAGTCTGTGAAGAGGATATCCTCTTACGAAGTGGTGCTCGAATGTTCTGGAGTCTAGTTTTGATATGCACGTCCACCGGGCAGCCCTGAGAGGTCATTGTGTCTCTGACGGAGGACCATCTTCGAAAAACGAGGCACGCCATGGGTTTGAGAGCGAGCTCACTAGAAGGCACCCGTTCAAGCCTGCTGTGGTTGCTCATATTGTGAAGATGGTAGCAAGCCGACATGGCGTTCCAGTACCATTTTCAGTACCAAAGGAGCTTTCCTGACTTTGGTTACCGAGTACGTATGGGAACCAAAAAGAGGTGGCTGCAATGAGAAGCATGCTAACTACTTTGTCAACAGGTGTACGAATTATTCATGCGATTCCATTGACGTGCAGGAAGGCCTATATAAGACAAACTGCTTGTTGCATTACCCACAGAGCAGGAAATAATTTGCGGGTGCTATGAGCTGGAGGAACTAATTTAGCTGAGCGTCGCGCAAACTGCGGGGCGTGTGAGCCATGGCTGAATGAGATTAAGATACTGTACAGGGGTTGTGTCAAGACGGAGCGAGAACTAGTAGAAGGGTATTACATGAGGAAGAGGGGGGGGGGGGGGAGTAAACTTTAATTCGTTAATGGAATTGCGCAGGCGATTTCCTCAGTCCAGGATACCATTTGCTTGGGCTGCCTCCCGGGCCCTGGTGTACAGGCTGCGCTGCTCAGAGAGACCCGTGTGGGCCAGCTCTGCCTCCCACTCCGTTTGGCTGAGTGCTGTTTGCAGTTCCATATCATGTGCAGGATACCCGAGATTTCATTGTATGCAGTACATGTGTTATTATTTAATTCAGTAGCCTGGATAGCAAAGTACCACAAAATCTGGCCCGAAGAGCAGGAAAAAGTGTGATAGTGACACGTCAATAAAACGTTTTAAGTAAAAAATTATCTTCAAGGTGTTTTCCGAAACGCTGCTGTGTATGACGTCTTTTTTTTTTCTGTGCATATATTCATTTACATATATATTTTCTGGTGTGCCTGCAATAAAATACAAGCGTTATCGCTTGTCCTGTCGTTTGCTTGCTTCCGTGTGTGTTTTTACGTGTGGTTGTTTTACCCCTTCAAAATATGCGAATAGCAAATACTAAAACAAAGGTCACAGTTTAGCTCATTGGTAAGAATTCCTAATATATGCACTTTGCAAAAAGGCGCAAATATTTCACATCATGACCACTCAACTACAGGCACTGTTATGACGAAAGTAAACAGACGTAAACATAGAGGCTTAATCTGGAAATGCAAGGGTTACCAAAATTGCCGTGCGTTCAGCCGAGAGGCATGAGAAAGCATTTGACAGGAAGAGAGAGACGGGGAGACGAAACGAAAACGGAAGTGTGAAAAGAGCACTTCAAGTGCCGTGTTCGCGCATACTGTCAGAAGAATGCGCCTTCGTTGACAGCGCTGTAGGTTTCGTGATTCGCAATGCCGCGCGCCTCTCTGCAGCAGCTGGCTTGTTTACGCGAAAGATGCATGGCAGCTCGAACTCCTGTGTGTCGGTTTTTCTTGCTCAACAGAAGAGATCGTGCCCAGATCGATGGTCTCAATGAAGATATCCCGTGTCACGCAACATTTAACCTAGTAAAAATTGAACCAAATTGAGATTCAAGTACAATGGCCACGCGCATATCCATGATCGCATGCACATTTGTTCCGGGGCGCTAGCGGTCTGGTTAACATAAATGCACCTCGTAAAACATGTTTTTTGGGCCAATGTCCGAATTTAACACGGGCTATGAAGAATAACGTAGTGATGGGCATTGCGTATTTACGACAACTGCGGGTGTTAGCGCGCACTAAATAACACAGCACACACGAGCCTGTCGTTTTTCTTGCATTGAAATGCGACCGGTACGATAGTGTTTGTCGAACACGAATTTTTATTAATTTCGCAATCACATGGCTGTTGTGAGCTCCACCTGTCTCCTGCGAGCTGTTGTGAGCTCCAACGTGCAGAGACTCTCTGCACGCTGCTGCAGACCATCCTGACAGAGAAACTCCCGTATGCTTGGGGGGGGGCAGAGGCGCTGTTTAGAGCACGGGTTTTTCTAATATATATTTTCTAGGGAAAGATAGTCGTAATTCATTCAGCCATAGCTCCGAAGAAAATTACGTTTTCATAATTCTACAAACTACACGTATATATTGTTACGAGGTAGCATGACAAGCGATGTAACATGGCGACAAAACAGAAACAGAACGACATGATGACATGACGATGAATTATGCTTTAATGGCCAGCGGGCCTGGCGCGCCACTGGCCGCTTCGTCATCTTCGTAGCACTACCCGGGGCCACCGAACGATCGTCCCGATCGATTGCTAGAAATCCAATGCATGACGTGACGATGAACACAGACACAGGATTGGGACATGAAACGCTAGACAACACAATGAATGCGAAGATGGGAAGAATGCCTGCACTGGAGCATCAAGTCCAATCTTCACCGTTTGCCGAAACCAAGGCTCATGGACGCGCCGAACGGCTTGGGCGAGGGTGCTGTCTTCGCTCGAGTGGTCGTGAAGTCGCTTCGTCGTGGGGTTGGTAGGGTCGGTAAAGTCGGTAAGGTCGGTAGGGTCGGTTTTGGGCTCTTCCTGGTCGTTGTGTGTTGTGGTCACGGCTGAGGACGATGTTGGGCACAGCGACTGGTCGGGTCTGAGCAAAATGGGCTGGGGCAGAGCTGGGCGGCGATCTCCATAGGCTTTTGGTTGATGAACCCGGCGTACGGTTTGCTTCGACGGTCCAAGGCGAGGATGGGGATGAACCGCACATCCAACCAAATGTTACGAGGTGGCATTACAAGCGATGTAACATGGCGACACAACAGAAACAGAACGACATGATGACATGAGGATGAATTATGCTTTAATGGCCAGCGGGCCTGGCGCGAACGCTCCGCCCCGCGCCACTGCCCGCTTCGTCATCTTCGTAGCAATGTAGATCATCGTTGATAGTCTATTGGACCCCCATAACTCAACTCATACATGTGAGAGGGGTTCGGATTATTATTGTTTCCATAAATAAATGCAAGCTGTCAGCAGTGAATGGGGATGGACTTCGAGAGTAGAAATTATACATTAACAAAGTAGAAGTTATAGAATCATGTTAGTAACAAGATTATGTTTAAATGCGCCTTTAAAACCTTGATAGCTTAGTGTTCCCGCAGTAGGCCCCAGCTAGCCCATGGCGCTGCAAGTGGAACATAGCCAACCGTGGCCGAGCGAAGACGACCGGCCATTCGTGAAGGGGCCGGTGCATAAAAAAAAAACGTAAATCAGTTGGCACCGAGACTTCCGGCTCGTCTCGGTGTTCCTTGCGAGAGCCAACAATAATATTGATTATTTCTATGCTTGGCCGCAGAGTATAACAATGTTTAAGAGCAGTATATGTGAATGGGAACGCACTGTAATTAGTTCTAATCTGTGATAGTAACGCAGCTGCCAATGAGCGTGTAGTCTAAATAATACTATGTTGCAGAATTGCTACTGACAGAAAATTGAATATATTTCTCGGTATTTTGAAACATTAAACCGGGAACGCGGTGATGAGTGCTGTGTTCAATGGGTAGAACATTCAGTAGTGGACATGCGAAATGAACGAATGGGCGTTCATTCAAAAATATCATAAGCAGTGCAGTGTTCTGCAAAACGTTTAGTGGAAAAATCTTATTTCTGTACGTTAAACTAACAGCAAGTGCATAAACGATAAATGAATGAACAAAGACGTTAGAACTGGTAAATTTCTATAAACTTCTCTGTATACTTGCTGCACATGTGAGTGCCATGGTAACTGGTGGTCGATGGTAACTCCAAGAAACTTTGTTTCATTACCTTTTCTGGACAGGAGGTATTTAGAAAAGGTTGCACCTTTTAGACAGACGAGTGTTGTTTGCACAAAAGATCATACAATTGCTTCTTGTTGTGTTTGGCATATAGTCATGAAGACAATTTGGCCAATGCTTCTTCAGCCATTTCATCAAGCACAGTGTCATTTTCAGGAGTATAGTGTTAAATTTTACATGAGATATCATGGAAAAGTCATTAATATATGTCAAGAATAGAAGCGGGTCTATTATTGATCCTAGGGCGCTCCAGTATTGGCGCTCAATCGTTCTGATGCATTTCCGTTGAAGACCACATCCTATTGTCAGTCAGGAAACTCTTAGTAGGTTCAGTGGGACAACTCTTTCATCATATCGTAATACATTCATGTGACTTGACTATTCAAATTTTTGGTAAAATCAATGAATATGCCAATGGTGGAAAGAATTGTTCCGCATTTTGAAGGGTTATTTTATGTGACTTTTACTAAAATAGGTTCAGTCGATCTTCCCTATGTGTACCCATATTGAGAGCCATTTAATATATTATTCTTCAGAAAAAAATATTTAGATGCCTCTCAAGAAATTTTTCCATAACATTAAACGTAGGTGATATATTAGATACTGGATGGTAATTCTCTGCTTTTAGCTTATCATACTTATGAAATGTCGGTACTATTTCGAAATGTTCAGGGCTGAATGGAAGTCGCCTGTCTAGAAGAAAACATTATTTATATGGCACATTGGTGGCGTTATGTGACCTAAAATTGTATCGAGAATTTTAACTAAAATATCAGCGTGATCGAGTGATTAAGTGTGTTGTAGTGCTAACATCGAGGCTACAGCTTCTTCATTGATGAGGCTGAGAAACAATGAAGATGAACTGCACTCATTTTATGGGCAATGTAGCTTATTATTACCATTGTTTGTTACGGTGCTCAGAAGACTACTTCCAGTATATATTTTTTGGTCGGGAGTCATTATCTGAAGACTGCCTGATAACTTTCCCCGTCGTAGCGCTCTTATTCGCGGAATGTGTTACCTTACCTTCAAAATAACATTTCTTGAGTTGGATTAAAAGCTTAGCTGATGTTTTTCTACGCTATGTATCCCTCCAGCAATGCATTGTTATGAAGTTGTTTTTTTTTTTTCTTAAATATAATGTTCTTGTGCGGGAATGACTCCAAAAGACTATTGATTATCCACAGCTTGATTTTAGTCCCTTTTAAGTACAAACGCATTGAAGCTTTTACTGCTTTAATAAGTTCTACCAAGGCATATGCGAATGATATGCATTTGGTACTGACTGATTTAAGAGTACCAATATCTTCCCAGGAATACTGTGATAAGGACAATACATAGATGGCCATCTGCTCTGACTTGTGGGTGTGACCTTAGTTCAAGAACAAAAATAGCGAGGAGACCTCAAATGTCACATTTGACAGCAGTGCGCACGTTGCATGCATCACACCTAACTTCGCATTGTTAC
>JAJIZL010037694.1:28151-40696 GCA_023969395.1 Amblyomma maculatum
CTGCCTTTAAAACGGACACCGCATCGATCTGCTCTTCAGTTTGGCAGTGGTGCGCACGTTGCATGCATCACACCTAACTTTTACTGCTTTGCAGGTAAGCGAGTTATTCATTTATAGCGCCTTTTCATGCTGCTTTTTGCGCGCTACTGCCAAACTTGAACCTTTTCTGAGTCTTGTACAGTGAAGTGAAATCTTCAAACATGTCTAAAGAGTTCATGAAAGCACTTGAGGATTTTAAACGAGAAATGAGGCATGAACTGCGCAGTGTCAAGGATAGTGTCAAGTTCTGTAGCGATACGTGTGATGAAACAAAAGTAATTAGCACAGACGTTAAAGCACTCAGAAAAGAAATTGCTGAGCTTTTGAAATGTAATGAAGACCTCAGAAAGGAAAACAAGCGCTTGACCGAAAGAGTAAATGAGCTTGAACAATATAGCCGCCTGAACAACTTGGAGATAAAAGGTGTGGACTCAGATGAAAGCCCAGTGGACATTGTAATGAAAATTGGGGAACTAATTGACGAGCCTGTCTCTGAAGCGGACATCGACACGTGCCACACGGTTCCGACACAAAGTTCCGAGACCAATATTCTGGTTCGATTTGTGAAAAGGGACAAGCGACATGCCTTTCTCTACAAAGCCAGGAAACAAAGGATTTCAAACGATAAACTTGGTTTTTCTGGGAAAGAGCCAGTGTTTGTTAATGAGCACCTCACACAAGCCAACAAAAAGTTGCTCGGAGCTGCTATTGCACGCAAAAGGCAAGTAGGATGGAAATTTGTTTGGACCTCTGGATGTAAGGTTCTTGCGCGCCAGAATGAGACGGGGGATGTGCTGAGGATCCGTGATCTGTTTGATTTGGAGAAGATGACTGAATAATCTGTGCATCTGTAGAGATATATCGTTGTTGATATTTTTCCATGGACTTTGAACCCTCATGTCAGTATTATAATAATGATGCTTTCAACCTACTGTTTCGCCCAGACAAAACTAGATTTTCTGCAATTCATATCAATGCTCGTAGTATGAAGAATAAAAGCGATTGCCTCACGTTGTTTTTGGAATCTTTAAAAGTAAACTTTGATGCACTTTTGTTTACTGAGACCTGGCTGACTTGTAATGACGATCATGTTTCGTTTCCTGGTTATAATTACAACGGTTTACATAGGCCAAATGGCAGAGGCGGTGGTGTTGCAATTTATGTAAAAAACTGTTATGCGCACAGCATAATAGAAGATTTTTCAATTATGACGCCAAATGTTGAATGTTTGGTAATAGCAGTGCCCCACATTATGGTTGCTACAATACACAGACCACCTGCTGGCAGCAGCTCCAACTTTTTCCGGTTCTTGGAAAATCTAATGGAATTCCTGAGTTCCACCAAGCTTCCTTTTGCTCTTATGGGTGATGTTAACATAAATATAAGTTCCGATGATAACATTTCACGGGAGCTAAACAGTATCATTCATACATTTGTGTGTTCTAACAACATAACCTTACCGACAAGAATAACTCCAACTACTTCTACCTTGCTAGATATCTGCGTTACAAATGTGTTAGTTTCTGATGCCATGTCTGGTGTGTTGACTAATGACATCAGCGACCATCTACCTGTTTTTTGTTTTGTTCCTTTTAGAATGAATAAGCAAAACATTTCCGCGTTTTCGTATAAGGTCAGAGATATAAATGAAAGATCCCTCGATAAATTCAAATCACTCATCGAGAGCGCTTTGTGGGATAATATATATGAGATGAGCGATGTAAATGAGGCATACGAAGGCTTAATTCACAAATTTCTTGCATATTATGACGAAGCATTTCCGCTGAAAGACAAAAAGGTGAAAAGTAAGAAGTTTACAAAACCATGGATTACTAAAGCGCTATACGAGAAAATTAAGATAAAAAATAAGATGTGCCATAGATTTATTGAGACTAAAAATGCTGATATTTTTACTGAATACAAGAAATACAGGAATAAATTAAATAAGGAGCTAAAAAGTGTCAAATCCAATTACTATGTTGATCGCTTTTCACAGCTGCGTAATGATGCAAGAAAATTGTGGCATCAAGTAAATAATTTACTCAATAGAAAAACGCGCTCCGATTACTTAGAAGTAACTACCAGTAATGGGATGACTGGCACCGACTTAGCCACAGCTATGAATGAGTTCTTTGTTAACGTTGGCAACGCAGCTTTCAATAATCCAGTCTCATGTACAATGTACTCAAATTTAATTAATCCATTACCAAATTCTGTTAACTTTTATTCTGCAACTACAAAACAAGTCAATGATTTAATTAAAAACTTGAAAGATAACGCATCAGCAGGGCATGATGATATCGAAGCATCGCCACTAAAACACGTATCAATGCTTATATGTGATGTCCTGACGCATATCTATAACCTAATGCTTCAAACTGGAACGTTCCCTAATCAGTTAAAGATAGCTAGAGTATGCCCGGTACATAAAGGTGGAAATAAGAATGAAATTTCTAATTATCGTCCAATTTCCATATTACCTGTATTATCCAAAGTGTTCGAGGGAGTAATCAATACCAGGCTCGAAAAGTTCTTTCACAAATACAGCATTATAACCAGCTCTCAGTATGGGTTTGTGAAGCGAAGGTGCGCTGAACAAGCATTGTTAACCATAAAAGAAAAAATCATTGATAATATTGAATGTCGGAAATATACCCTTGGCTTATTCCTGGATTTTCTAAAAGCACTTGATTGTGTACAACATGATATTTTATTAAGTAAATTGGCTGATTATGGAGTCCGTGGTGTGCCACTAGATTTATTAAGAAGTTATCTGTGGAACAGGCTACAGTTTGTACGAGTTAATAACTGCTGCTCTACTAACATGGTTATACGGCAAGGTGTTCCCCAAGTATCAATTTTGGGACCATTGTTATTTATAGTGTATATTAATGATATCACAAATATTCCTAACTCACCTAATTTGATCATGTACGCGGATGATACCAATATTTTTTTTACCGACTGTGCCTTGTCTAGATTAGAAATTACGGTCAATGAATATTTAAACAATTTAGAGATTTGCTTGACGGCAAATAAACTCGGTTTGAATCTTAATAAGACTACCTACATCATATTTAGGCCAATCAACACCACTCTTTAATGTAGTATAATAATTAAATATAACAG
Source organism: Amblyomma maculatum (assembly GCA_023969395.1). Lineage (NCBI taxonomy): Eukaryota > Metazoa > Arthropoda > Arachnida > Ixodida > Ixodidae > Amblyomma > Amblyomma maculatum. The sequence goes on from JAJIZL010037694.1 coordinate 31,320, forward strand.
CAACGTTACAAAGAAAGTTACGAATCACAATTTTCTAGGCGTTTGGTTCAATGAAAACTTTCATGGAATATACGCACATTTTAAATTTAGTAAAATACTTGAGTAGAATTGTAGGATGTCTTTACAGAATTTCTAATTTGGTACCCGGTTGGTTAAAAATTTCAATTCATTATGCTCTTTTTTATTCCAAACTAACATACTGTATTCTCATATGGGGAACGACAACTTCTACAAATAATAATAAGTTGCTTGTTGTTCAAAAAAAAGCTCTTCGAGCTATTGAAGGTTATTACGGTATACCGCGCGACTTGCCTATAGAACCCTTCTTTAAAAAATATGCCATATTAGCCGCTAATCAGATTTACTACTTTCGTCTTCTGCAGTACATTCACCACAATAGGCTGTATACTACTCTACCTGATAGATCTACAGTAACGTATGACCTGCGAACACGAAAAAAACTTGTACCTATTACCCGAACCAACTATGGAAAACAGAAATTAACTTTTCAGGTGCCATCCCTAATCAACAACACACCAAATGTGGAATTTTCATTGGCACCTAGGGTATTTAAAAAGAACGTAAAACAATATTTAAATGAATAGCCCCTATAATTGCAATGGTGGTAGTAACTGTATTTTTCTCATATGTAATCTTTTTTGTGCAAACATTTTTTGCTTTTAGTGTAAATTTTTATGTTATTGACAGCGTGATCTGTTGATTTGTATATCCAATGAATACTGCATGTATTTATATCTTTTACATATCGTATGTAAGTGTTGCATAATGTTTTTTATATATATACACTAGAGGTGTGTGCTGTTGTCTGTTTTGGGAGCCAAGGCCCAGTCAGGCTTTCCGCCTTTTGCCTTGGCTTCCCCTTTCTTGTAAAAGAAAGAAATAAACTTTAACTCCTCCTCCTCCTAAACTGCGATTGCGTCAACCAAGCCAATGACTGGGCGTCCCCTTAATTCAAACCGTCAAACCATGTGCAACCTTTCTTAACCATGCTAAACCTTGGTTAATAGAGGTTTCACTCAATTAAATCATACAGCTTGAAACCACGCATTGAGCCCCCCGCATTTTGGTTTCTTTCTTGGTTAATCTTCCCTGAAATATCTGGTATACATACACAACCCTTGAACAGGACCGATTGCTTTATTAATGAATTGAATTTGGGTTGCATGAAAACCTGTGCTTGAAACTATTATTGGGATTGAGAAACGTGGAGGGTAGGACGTCGGCAATGTTGGCTTGTTTGTGCAGTCAATGCGGAACCAGCTGCAGCGCAATAATTTCGCTTCTGTGGAGTTCTTTTTGCCCGCTGCGGAAAAAAAATGCCTAGCAAGAGGGTGTTTTAGCTGCACAAACCCGAAACTAGTTCTTAAAAAACTCTTGTATGAGTGGTATAGAGGTTAATACGCACGAAAAAGAAGCAACAAGGTGTTAGGTTGTATCAATAGAAATCAACTATACCCTGCTCATTAATTTTCACATTTCTAGATCTTTGCCAGTTGCGTTTTGGGTTGCGTTGTGAAAACGTAGCGCTGTACCTGCTGCCAAGCTTTATGCACCGCTCAGCCCCATCCATGAAGCGCAAGGGCCAACCGCTGTGAAGACGATAAATTACCAGTGCTGACGAGGACGCGAGAGCAGCACCAAAATCAGCCGTCACCCTGGCTGTTCCGCGGAGAACCACCCGGTCGATAGCTTCTGCACTGGGACTACAACGACGCATTTACGCATGTGTGCCGTCAGCGCTTGGCTGTTTCACTCATTGCGCAGCTTGTTACAACCGCACGCTCCTGTGGACTCCCTCTGTTTAATGTTGCTGTTCGAACTGCTCAGGCCGTCGCTGGCGGTGCCTGCAACAATGGGCAGTGCGTACAGTGTGCTAGCGGGCAGGCTAGGGCCGTTTTGAGTGACAAAGGCACGCTACGTTCCACATAGAGGGTTGCTTAAGGGCGCTGGTTTACATGTTCTGGCCTTTCTTTATAAACACAGGCTTTGAAAGCAGTGCAGTGCACAGAGCTCTTAATTCCACACAGACATTGATTCATATCTTTGCTAATAACGCAATAGGGTTAAGTGTCTCTCCATGTCTTATGCCCCACCGCGGTGGTGCAGTTAAGAGGGGGGTGGCTAGGCCTAACCCTGATGGGTCTGGATCAGGTAGGTCACCACCGCTTGCGGCTGGGGCCAGCCTGCCACCGAATTTTATCTGTTGTAGGCCGTCATTGCATCCGCCACCGCCTTTGGTGGTGAAGGGGGCTGCGTTTCGATGAAGGCGAAACGAAGTGGCGCCCGTGTGCTGTGCGATTTCTGACCACCTGCCAGTCATGCTCAGTCTTTCCTTGCCTAGCGCCGGCCAATTTCGTCCATGGCGTTTTGATGTGCGCGTACTACATGATTTGCGTTCGCGTGAGAGCTTGTCGCGAGTTTTACGCGTCTCGCTTTCTGACAGTGTTAAAAATGAATGGGGCACGCTCAAATCAATTTGGCGCATGCACAGCTCTGTAGAGGGGCGTGCACTACGTCGTCGCGTGTCTCAGGAGCTGATAGACACTGCTGCTAAGATCCGCATCGCGCACAGAGCGGGTTGGCATACCCTTCTCATGCACGCCTGGTGGCACGAGTTACATAGCCGGTATCAGTGTCTTATTAGAGCCTCGTCTCTTCTGGCGGCGGCCTGGCGTGGAAGACGTAGTCCGTCTGCGCATCCTGAGGTGCTTCGATTTGCGCGGAGAAATTAGATTCATAGCTTAGCATCGAGCGGAGCGCCCCATTCTGCCTCCCATCAAACTAGGGACCGCATGCGTTTCTTGACGCACATCAAAGACATGGTGTCTTCAGATACTACGATTGATGTAGGAGCTGTAGAGACGCCTCCAATGTTAGCTGGATTGCCGCTGGTCAGCCCTGAGATGCATGATGTGCTTTGTGTACTTCCCTTTTTAGAAAAGGTAAAGAAAGGTTTAGAGTCAACGAAGCGCGGGTCAGCGCCTGGGCCTGATGGGCTCCCTGTGGAATTTTATTTCGGTTTCTGGGCCGTTTTCGGTCCAGCACTGACCGAGCTCCTAAGACAGTGCTTTGAGCATTTAGATTTTCCGGCCAGTTCTTGGAGAGGGCGAATATTTTTGATCCCAATACGGGGTCCTGGATTATCTCCTCCAGAAGAGTGGAGGCCGATTACCCCTCTAAGCGTAGACTACAAGGCTCTCGCTGCCATCGTGGTTCGGCGCTTGAGGGGTGTGATGGCCTCCCTTATTGGTTGTTATCAGGTGTGCTCTCTGCCTGGCAGGGAAGTACATAGGGTCGTATGACACTCGATACATTATTGATTACACATAGAGACGCTTAGCTAGTGGCATACTTGCTTCTTTAGATCAAGAAATAGCTTTTGACCGGCTAGAATATGGCTACATATTCTATGTTCTGGATGCTTTTCAGTTTCCACGAAATTTCATACGTTTAATAAAAAACATATATGATGGCATTCAATCACACTGGCAAAGCACCCCTATTAATGTGACCCGTGGTGTCCGGCAAGGGTGTCCCCTCTCGCCTGTTTAGTTTGCTCTCAGCTTAGAGCCTTATTTGAGGGCGATAATTACAGACCAAAGTATCCGTGGCCTCCCTTTCCCCCGGTGTCAGACGCTGCTTATGACTTCTTACGCGGATGACGTTACGTTGTATCTGCATGATGAAGCAAGCCTACTTCGCTGCCTTTATCTTTTTGACGGATACGGCAAGGTGTCTGGGGCTGCTCCCAATTTTGAAAAAAGTAAACACCTTTTAATTGGCAGGCCAGAAGTGCGCCTTGATCGTGCCTTACCAGTTACGCATATCGACACCATCCACATACATATCATTGATTATGAGGCACGTGGGATAGCAGCTTCGGTGTGGACTTTGTCTTAAACAAGGTGCGCAGCAAGGTGACAAAAACCACTGACTTTGAACTATCCATGCTGGAGAAACGCTACCTTGTCCGCACTGTTTTCTGTGGGCGAATATGGCACCTCGCACATGTAACGCATCCACATCTCAGACTTTTGCGTTCCCTCCAGTCTCTTGTAAGTTTATTTTTTGGGGCAGTTCGCACGGAACTAGTATGCCGTGTGGCACTCGGCCAACCACGTTCGAAGGGCGGGTTTACCTTCCCTTCTTTGTCTGTCTGCTGTCGGCTGCTGACTCTGTGCTATCTTCTTCGTTTGCTGCAGGGTGATGTGCCCAGCGCGGGTTCCTGCCTTCTATTTTTTTTAGTCACAAGTGTGAGGGAGCTTGTCCCTGACAAACCACTTAACAGGGGACCTCAGGCTTTGCGGATACCTGTTTTTTATTCGTTTATGGTGGCATTTCGTCGCCACGCCCGCCATATGAGCCCGGACGTAGACATCCCGGCGAACAGAGTAGTACAGTCAATGGGACCGTTACTAATTCCGATGGTGCCTGCGGAACGAAGACGAAAGGCAGATTCCACTTGCTTGTTGGCACTCACAACGTCGTTTCTGCCAGGGCATTTACATTACTTTTGCAGGGGGGGGGGCGGGGGGGCGGGAGTTGCCTGCACGAGATCAGTTGCAACGATGGGGCATTGTGCGGACAGAGCAGTGCCCCAACTGCCCACTTCAAGAATCCAATCATCACATGGCCCAGGAATGCGTCATCGCTCGCGTTTTTGGAGCGCAGTTCATGCCGGTTTCAGAAGTCTAGGTATTAACCGATTTTAGATAAATTGTAGATGTCCTCGCGGTCACTTTGAACGATTTCTGAGTGTAGCGCGCAATCGTTCTGAGGCTGCCGCATCGAGCCGACGCCGACCTGCGCTTTTCCCTGTCCTGGCGCGTCAACGAAAGGACGTCGTAAGCTTTCTGGCTGCGGAGCGTTCCTACCTTGGCAAGCGAGAGTTTCTTCGCTAATGGTCTTGCCCTTTTGCTTCCATCATGTTGGATGGACATGTCCGGGTGGTTTTTAACCCACCTTGGTATATAATATAATGTAGATATTTATATCATATCACCCAAACATGTCGGATGAATATGTCGATAGGCTTTTAACACACCTTGGTACCTGCAATATAATGCAAATATATATGTCCACTCACTGCTGTTTCAATCGCAACACACATGTGATGCAAAAAGTAAAGACGCAGTATACTGTACTAATGGGCGACTTCAATGCCAAGGTAGGGAAAAAGCAGGCAGGAGACCAGTCAGTAAGTAAACTATGGCATTGACTCTAAGAATAGCAGGGGGGTGTTATTAGTTGAGTTTGCAGAGCGCAATAACTTAAGAATCATGAATACCTTCTTCAGCAAACGGAAGAACCGGAAATGGACATGGAAAAGTCCTAACGGAGAGACTAAAAATAAAAATGACTTCATAATGTGTTCAACCCCCGCCATTATACAAGATGTAAAGGTAATCGGGAAAGTGCGATGCAGTGACCACAGGATGGTGAGGTCCCGAATTAGCCTAAACCTGAAAAAGGAACGCAACAGATTAGTAAGAAAGAAACACATCAACGAATTAGCGGCGAGGGGTAGGGCAGAAGAGTTCAGGATCTCCCCAAAGAATAGGTATTCAGCTCTAACTGAGGATGGCGACATTACCCTAGAGGAGAGGAAAATTAATTTCAGAGATATCATTACTGAGTGCGTGGTAGAAGTAGGCGGTAGGATAGTTAGAGAGGATACCGGTAAGCTGTCTAAGGAGACGAAAGATTTGATTAAGAAACGCCAGAGTATGAAAGCTTCCAATCCAACAGACGAGATCGAATTGGCCGAGATATCAAAGCTAATCAATAAGCGCAAGGTGGCCGATATAAGGAAGTAAAACATGGAGAAAATTGAGCATGCTCTAAAGAACGGGGGAAGCCTTAAAGTGGTAAAAAAGAAATTGGGCATAGGCAAAAACCAGACGTATGCGATAAGGGACAAGGCGGGCAACGTCATCACTAATATGAACATGATAGTCAAAGTAGCCGAGGAGTTCTATACAGATCTCTGCAGTAGCCAAAGTAGTCAGGACCGTAATGAGATTGGCGGTAGGGAAAAACAGTCAGACGTTCCACCAGTGACGAAGGACGAGGTTAAGAAAGCATTAGAAAGTATGGAAAGGAGCAAATTAGCTGGAGAGGATCAGATAACTACATATTTGTTAAAGGACGGGGGGATATTGTGTTAGAAAAACTGGCCTCCCTGTATACGCAGTGCCTGGTGTCATCGACGGTACCGGAACCATGGAAGAATGCAAACATTATCCTCATTCATAAGAAAGGAGATTCTAAGGACCTTAAAAATTACAGACCAATCAGCTTACTGTCTGTTACGTATAAGGATTTGGTGTGGTTTGGTTTGGTTTGGTCTGGTTTGTAGAGTTTAACGTCTCTAAGCAACTAAGGTTATGAGAGACGCTGTACTGGTGGACTCCGAAAATGTCGACCACCTGGGGCTCTTTAACGTGCACTGACATCGCACAGCATACGGACGCCTTGCTTTTCGCCTCCATCGAGAAGCGCATTTATTAAGATAATTGCCAATAGAATCAGGACAACCTAGACTTCAATCGAGCAAAGGATCAAGCAGGTTTTCGGAAGCGGTACCCTACTATCGATTATATCCATACCATCAACCAGGTCACAGAAAAATGCTCGGAATATAACCAGCCCTTATACATAGCACTCATTGATTACGAAAAAGAATTTGACTCAGTTGAAACCTCGGCGATGATTCAGGCATTGCGAAATCAGGGGTTAGACGAGCCGTACGTGAAAGTGCTGGAAGGTATATATAGTGGCTGCACAGCAACCATAGTTCTGCATAAAGAAAGTAACAAAATTTCCATAAAGAAAGATGTTAGGCAAGAAGACACAATCTCCCCAGTACTATTCACAGCTTGCTTAGAGGAAGTATTCAGAGACTTGGAATGGGAGCAGGTAGGGATAAGAGTAGATGGAGAATATTTCAGTAATCTGCGATTTGCTGATGACATTGCCTTGCTAAGCAACTCGGGGGATGAACTGCAAATGATTGACGACCTAGACAGGAAAAATGGAAAGGTAGGCTAAAAAATAAATATGCAGAAGACTAAGGTAATGCTCAACACCCTCGGGAAGGAACAGCAGTTTACGTTAGGTAGCGAAGCACTGGAAGTAGTAGGCGAATATGTCTACCTAGGACAAGTAGTGACCGCAGATCCGGACCATGAAAAGGAAATAACAAGAAGAATAAGATTGGGGAGGAGCGCATTTGGTAAGCACTCGCAGATTATGACTAGCAGCTTACCGGTATCGCTCAAGAGGGAAGTAAGAAAGTATACAACAGTTGCATCTTACCTGTATTCACCTATGGGGCTGAAATGTGGAGGTTAACCAAGAGGGTCATACTTAAGTTGAGGACAACTCAGAGGGCTATGGAACCAAAAATGGTAGGGGTAACATTAAGAGATAGGATGCATGGTAGTGGTAACATTAAGAGATAGGATGCGTGCAGAGTAGGTGAGAGAAATAACTCAAGTTACTGACATTCTAGTGGATTATCAAGAAGAAGAAATGGGCATGGGCAGGACATGTAGTGCGAAGAGAGCATAACCGATGGTTGCATAGGGTAACCAACTGGTTTCCAAGGAAAGGAAAGCATAGAAGGGGGCGGCAGAAAGTTGGGTGGGCGGATGAGGTTAAGAAGTTCGCAGGGGTCAAGTGGATGCAGCTAGCACAGAACCGGGTTAATTGAAGAAATATGGGAGAGACCTTCGCCCTGCAGTGGGTATAGTCAGGCGGATGATGTTGATGATGATGTGCAGGCTTCCAAATAAGAGATTTTTGTGCTCCCGGTGAGTTAGAAAACTTTTGGTAATTTAGATCTGAAATTATTAATCGATTATTGCACTTAGCGCACGGATTTATACAAAATTGCTGATTTTTAACAATATAGCGCGATCGTCGACGCAGCTGCTGGGGAGCGCCTTATGACGGCGATAACCGTGTAAAACGGCTATAGTTAGCGCATGCTCACGCAGAGATAGCGTCGTCTGCTGCGTTATTCCGTTCTACTACAATTTCTATTCTAGGTAACCCGACGAGTGGTAGAGGACATGAGCAGGATTAAGATGTGACACCTAGATTTGATTTCCATTGTTTGTTTGTTTTTGCTATTAGGGGAGGCCGCGCTGGCGAAGCAGAATGAAAAAAAAATAAAAAAGCAAGTTTAAAGCATTGCCTGAATTGCGCACTTTCTAATTTGAGCAGCCCTCTGTGAGTTGGGAACGCGATAAAGGAGGCACCCAGCAAAGAAAAGGCGCTCTACTCCTCGCCGTTCCTTTTTTTCCTGTCTTTTGTGTGAACAAATATTGTGGCAAGGCGTGTATCCTCATGATCGAAACAATAGCAGACGACGCTCTACTTTCGTGCGCGTGTCATTCATCCATTCATTCAATAACCTTTATTCATGAGGATGACCTGAGGCCTAGAGGGGAAGGGGGTGGGTTAGGTGAGGTTGAGGGCACCAGACTCCGACATGAAGTCTAGCAGGGCACTAAGCTTGTGCTTGGCGTTAGTATTGGGGGCTGTCCAGTCTTCGTAACTCTGAATGTGGTGAGCAGATGTGTAGCATGCGTGGAGGCCAGCCGTGCCAGGACAGGTACAGACCAAGTGCTGCAGGTCAACGGAGTCCGCAGGGCAGTTGGGGCAGCTGATCTTGGTTCGGCGCCATTGACTCAGGATGTCCGGTGTGTACGCTGCACCGGCTCGCGCCTTGTGAGTTAGAACTTGGGCAGGACGAGAGAGGCCGGAAGGGATCGGAGGAGTAATACCGGGGACAAGGTCCCGCAACAAACCCCTCCGCTCATGTTTAAGCCGCGTGATGACAGAGTCCGGTATGATGAAGGAGACGGGAGAACAGTAAGGGTGGTCCGAATTGGACGGGCCCACATCAAGGCTATGCCGGCGGTCTTCCTCTAGCTGCGCGCCAGCGGCCTCGTGGGCCATTCTGTTCCCAGTTCCTTGTGCGTGATGTCCAGGTGTCCAATGAATTCGTACCGATACTTGTGGGGTCTCTCGCAGGTATCGGCAGCGCTCTTTGATGCTGTGTTGTACTGAGGTCTTGTAAGAACGGGCTTGCGGGGTTTTTATAGCCTCTTGACTGTCGGTGTAGATGTGGATGAAACGATCTGTTCCTTTGGTGCAGTGTTGAAGGGCCTCGTCGATCGCTGTTAATTCGAGTTCAGTTGCGGACCAGTACCTGCGACCACTGTGGCTAGTAGCGTGCAACTGTGAACCCTCTTGGTAGTAAGCGGTGGTTGCAAACGTGATGCCGGTGTCATCGTCATGATATAGGGCGGCGTCGGTATAAATGCGGAGACCGATGTGCTGGTCTT
>JAJIZL010037698.1:0-15234 GCA_023969395.1 Amblyomma maculatum
CTTTTCCAATTTTCCTGAGGTCGACATTCTAGAAGACACAACCGCTGGAACCACAATTGCAGCCCTTAGTGCCATGTTCGCCAGGTACGGTGTACCAGTGGAAGTCTGTACGGATAACGGACCCCAGTTCTCGAGCCACGAATTTGCCCTGTTTGCTAAAACGTACGACTTTCATCACATAACCTCGAGTCCCCGTTATCCGCAGTCCAACGGCTTGGCTGAAAAGGGTGTGCAGATCGTCAAGCGTATCCTGAAAAAGACCATCGAGGCGAGGGAGGACTTCTGGCTCGGTCTCCTAGCATACCGCTCTACACCACTCGAAGATGGCCATTCTCCGGGTGAGCTCCTTCAGAGAAGGCACCTTCGTTCTAACCTTCCTGACTTCGGCCGGGTATCCCGTCGCAAAGTGAGGAAACACCGCCAAGCCAGGGCTGGAAAGCCTTTGGCGGTACTACCCGGAGGCGCAACAGTGCGGCTTCAGGATGCTGCGGGTTGGTCACGCAAGGCGAAGGTCATTGCCGAAAGCGCTCCACGATCATACCTGGTAAAAACCCAAGATCATCGCATGTTGCGGCGAAACCGCCGGCATCTGATTACGACAAAGGAGCGGTATAGCAGTAGTGAAAGCGATGACGACGAGGAAAGTTGCACAGGCTCCCAGTCCGGGACACAGCAGCCTACGAGCGGAGCTGAACCAAGTGCACAATCCTCGGGAGTCTCTTCACAAAACGGCGTGGGATCGACGCTACCAGCAAGTGGCCGTGATTCTCCGCCGAGCATCCCATCGCCACCCCCTTTGAGAAGGTCAACTAGTAGCACCCGGCCCCCAAAGAAGTTACACTATGACGAACAATTCAATCAAGTGCCATAGTTGTGATCGCTGCTTATATTTTTACAAGTGTGTAATTTTTGTTCGTCCCAAGGGAGGATGTATCGGACACGTGTAGTGACTGTTATCAGTGCCGATGCGTATCAGTGATGCGCAGTAGAGACAGCGCGCGTGTTCGTGCCTTTATAAACTATGCTGGCAATAAACGTCGTCATTCTTGCACTGACCGTGCTGCTGTACGCGTCGTCCCTTCGAGCGGCTACAGGTGTAGCCTCCTGTGAGGTAGACCTCAACCAACCATCATCATCCTACGGCAACCCCGGGCCTCCCACACGACAGGGGTGCTTTTTTTCGGGGCGCGGGCGTTTTCCCAACCAAGGGGCTCATGCAATCTGAATTCTTTCCGCCAGAGCTGGTTCGCAATGCTAATGCACCGCGCCTGCAACGCCCCGGCGGATCGAAGCCGGACGCGAGCAGGCCTCCTAATCACAGACTTCCATCTTTCCATTTTCTTCCTTGTTCGTCTTGTTTCATTGTTCTTCGGCGGATTGGTATATGATGCCTCGCGCGAAGCGCCACATGAACGACGCGCGACGCGCATCGAAGGATATGAAACTCCACATGGGGTGCTCGGCAGGCATCAGCTCCCTCAGTAGGTGTTACGGAAGTGCTGGTGTCGGTAGTTCAAGAGCTTTTTTTAGTTCAATACTGAGAGGGTCTTCGGCAGACTTTTCCCTTAAGAGCATTAGGTCTTCTGCCGCCATGCGATAGAAATCCAGCGGCGTCCCTACGCGAGGGCAGCTGTGTGATAGGGGCCTTTGTGTGAAGGCTGTCAGTTTGTTTGAAAGGAAGAAGTTGGTGAGCATCCTTGTCAAAGGCATATCGCATTCCACTACACGCCGTCCACATGACATGCAGTGCCCTAGCCAAGGCAGATAGGTCAGGAATGCCGAGGCTTCCTCTGTGTCGTGGCTGTCTTATGCCACATCTGACTTTATCTGGCACACCCTGCCATAGGAAGCAGAATATGTGCCTCTCCAGTGTCTTAGCTACAACGGGTATGTCCATGATGCTTGCCGTGAAGCTTATCAATGCGATGAGGACGGTATGATGGTTGCTTGTGCGGTGAGGGGGCATTTTAATGCTCTCAGATCTTGTACCCTCCGGATCACCTTCTCTTCTGTTTTCACCCAGTTGCGCATGGAGGCGCCCCTCGGTTCAAAGTAGAAGCCCAGCATCCTAGTTTCATGGACTACTGGGATATCTGCAACCATGGGGGTAGTTATCGAGGTGCATGATCAAGCTCTTTTGTTTATTCAGGCGCGCCCCACTTGCATTGCAGTAGTCACCTGTAATTTGCAGAATCCGTTCGGCTGAGCGCGCATCTGGAACTATGACAGTAATGTCATCGGCGTAGATGGGTGTGTCCGGTGAGCCAATTGGTAATGGAATTTTACTTATGTAGGGGTCTAAGGCAAAGCGCTGCAGCAGCGGCTAAATCGCTATCGTGTATGGCAGTACGGAAAGCGGGCGCCTTTGCCTGACGCCCCGCGAGACCATGGAGTGGAAACTCTTCCCTGGATTATCCCTGCCGAGCGCGGTTCTGCACTGCGTCGGTATGAATTTCGGTCTTGGCGTTGTTAAAGGGACAGAACACTGGAATTTTTTTCGGCGCAGTGGAAAGACTGATGTCTAAAATGTTCGATTCCATAACGGTTTTGGTAGAAACGCTGTAGAAAATTTTTAACGAGATTTTTTCGATCAGTGCATATGCGCCCGTTTTCATGTAGTCTAATGCTGGAAACCATGAGCAGCGACAGCAATGACGACTGGTGGTCGACAAAAAAGACGTACCGAAAACAAATATAAATTTTACTCGCCAGACAGTAATCCGACATTTTTTTGCGTACAGCAACGTCCTTTCCAGTTTCGAACTCAATGTTGTTACGGCATAATAACGCACGCCTCGTCGACGAAGGTTTCAGTGGGCACTATATCATCGCTTCATTCACGGAATTCCCAACACTGTGACGACATCTAGTGGCAAAACCTCAAAGCATGCCTCTCGCGGTGCGAAAGGAGAGAGCGAAAAATATAATAAACTTTTTCAATCACTACTAGAATAAAAAAAAACAGTGTGGAGTTACGAAAATCAGCGATATTTTGCTGACATGTAGTCACGTGGGGTACTACACTGAAATTAATAGGGTTTCTTCACTAGATAGCGCCTCAGTTGTTTTTATGCTATTTTCAATGCCAGATTAAAATTGTACAGCCTCTTTTCTTTGATATTGTAATGCTCGATATGTATTTTATGAGACAAGATCTTTTCATCTCCACCATAATCTCGGGACATATTTTGGGCAGTGTTCTGTCCCTTTAGGTATGGCGACATCGAGTCGATGCAGGAGCTGCCGCTTTTGACCATCAAGGTAAAAAATACCGACCGAAAGAGGTGAATGGTCAGGAACGGCGACAGCGAGACGCGACTTGGAGTGGCCATCCCAAGCGAAAGCCGGAATGAAACGCGGGGTTGTTCCGCCGGTCAGCGACAGTGGCCGGGCCATCGGGAACAAAAAGTTCAAGTGTCTCCCGCGTACCCTCAATGCGGCCGCGCGGACCTCTTCTGAGAAGTCGAACGAAGTGACAGACGGGGTCGTTGCTGGCTACGCTTCTCCAATTCCTCTTGCTGACAACGCGCGGCGGCCCGTTCGACGCAGGTGTGTCCCAGACCACGAGATGCCGGCAGACACCGAGCTCCTCGTGAGCTGCCATCTACACCGCCACAACGGCTTCCTCCTCACCCCCAAGTCTAAAAATTTGAGGAGGCGTGTCTGCGAGAGTGAAAGTGTGTCAATGTGAGTGATAATAAAGTGATAAGGACACTACCTCAACGACTAGTCCGGCATTCTTCTAGGGAACCTGGGAAACACGAACCCTTTAAAATTGTATGTGCTCGGGCCCCATCGTCAGTTCTTCTCTACTCCTAAAATGTAAATAAACAAAGTCTTCGTCCTTCCTCTCCCAACTCCCTCGCTCAGCGGCATTTCTTCCTGGGTCGAGCGGGTGTCGATGCGGCCGAGGATCCGTCCAGCAGCACCAGAGTCCCATTTCCAACTGGATGGCAGCGGTTGTATCGATCATGTGGCCTGGTACTGCTTCTGCGGGTGAGTGCTTCTTGGACTTTGCTTGAGATTCACCAGGCTTCAAACTTTGGGTTATTGAACTTCAACTGCTGGGAATCAAGGGAAGTTAATTGAGGCGCATGTGATAAGCTCACGACAACAGTATGTCAGCAAAATCAAAACTTATAGCAGCAACCATGAATATTATGAGTTGGCCGGAGGCAGATTTGCTGGCGATGTGCGAGATGGGTGCGGAAGTTGATGATTAGATGGAGAAATATGAGATTTGTAAAGCTCTCTTGGAAACTGGAGATGAAAAGTTGTTAAGTTTTACATGGGAACTCCTCAAATCTGATCGTGAGAAAGAGGAGGAGAAAAGGCAGAAGGAAGAATGGAAATCAGAAATGGCGAAGCTAGACGCAGAACTGGAGATGCTTGAGCTCAGAGTTGAGATGAAGCGAAGGGCAATCCAAAATGGCAAAGCTGTAACTTCAAATGAAGGTAGGCGTTGCTCAGTCAATAGTGTGGAGTTCGCCCTTGGCTGTAAGGTCAAAGAGAGCGTAGTTTGTCAACCAAGAGAGCAGTGTACCTGCAGTGCGCTTGATAATCCCCGAGAGCTGGTTAACGAGCACGAGGTACACGCGGAAGGCGCGCAGCCGCGAGAAGGAGAGAGAGCATCACTGACGGTGAGGAAAAGCCCTGATCTTGAGTTAGAAGTGGTAATTGTCACTGATGAAGAGAAGGGCGGGTTTGTTTTGAAACCCGAAGAAAACATCCGCACAGCGTATCATAAACACAAAAGAGCTAATTCTGATCGTGCGACGTGTGTGGATAGTTCAGACGCTAAGCCTAGAAAAAGTGAGGGGCAATTGACGTCTAAGAGCAGTAAGTTGGCAGACTTGACTCCTTGCCAGAGTGAGACAGTCGAAGAACTAGGCAGCGACAAGGCGCCGATTTTGGGCTACACGGATGCAGAAAGCAAGAGGCCATTAGTAGTTGAGCTACACAGGCCGGAAAAGCTCAGTGTGGAAGACTGTCAAATAGGAGTAGAATGGTACGCAGGCCAACGAAATGTGCAAGTGGGATCGTCAATGGACGAAGTATAGCCAGTCGATCAGTCGATTCAGGAGCGATGACGCTGCGCTGCGAGGGCCGAGAGGCCATTTTTGAAAATGAAGGAGTGTTAACGCGGTGCGAGTCAAAATCCGCAGGAAGCCGATTTTGTTGACGAAACGCACACGAAACACTCTAGGAGTGAAACAGCTAGAACCAGTGGGAGATTGAAGCCGACTAAGTGCCAGGCTACAAAATGGCTCTCTCGAATGACTGCGGGTAACCGTAGTAAGAGAAATGCTGGATGCTCAAGACGAAACCTTTCCAGCGAGGCGCCTCGAAAACGCGTGCAGGCTTTTTGCGATAGGGCGACTCCTTCGAGAGGTCCAAGCGCTAGCGGGAGAAACGGGAAACGAGGAGTGCTATTGCCAACCGCAACAAATGCGAAACCTCTGAAAATGCGTCGGTCCTCAAAAGAGCTAAATCGCACCGTGTGGAAACAAATTGAAGGTAAAACAGCCTGAGACATCTAGAACGAATAAGCGGCGCGGAACTAAGAGTAGATTCGCACGCAGTTCAAGAGGGACAGGACATATGCAGGTCCACCCCGCGAAAGAATCGCCCACAACACGTGCTGAGCTGCATCGTCGAAAGCAGTCGGGGAAGAACACTAGGAAAGGCCCGACGCGTTGGGGGAGGCAAAATACTCATTTGGATTGTGCTTTATTATTCGGCCCTGCTTTTCGACTTCATGCACAGGGTAAAAGTGTGCATGACGCTGCGAGTATGCAGGGAGACGGCGGTGAAGCAGAGACTTTTCGCGACGCCTTTCGTCACTCCTCGACAGAGGTACAAAGACAGGTCGCGACCCCGCAGGGTGCGCCTGAAAGAGTACCCCCTTTGACGAGGCAGGGGCCGTAAATCACCCCCGCGTAGCGTTTCTAAGTAGCTGTTCTTTCTTTTCTTTTTTTAGCTTGCGGGTATGGGGAACGAAATGCTACTACGTTTTGGGCTAGAGCTGGTAATATAGGATATAGCTGGTAATATAGATGAATTCTATAACATTAATGGGAGGCTGACAGGCATCGTAGTTAGGCATAATAAGTGGTATAAACTGAAGGTTGTACAAGCAGACGCACCTACATGTAGTCATGATGACCAGGCCATCGAAAGCTTCTATGAAGATGTAGAATCAGTAATAGGGAAAGTACTTAAAAATACAGTACGCAGCCGTTTTTATTCAGAGGGAAGGCATAACGAGATATGCAACTACACTATAAACACCGTAGCCTTGGAAAGAAAGTTGCTAGTAGAAATTCAGAACTGCCGCTTAATAAAGCTGCAACTTTAAGGTACTATTTCTTCTCTTGCCTTGATGACTCATGCTTGGACAGTGCTGCAGTGAGCTTTTCCTGCCTCTTCTTCAGAAGGGCGTGTCCACTCTCAACGTCTGCAAAATTTAAAGCAGCTCAGCATTGGTGCTCATATTCCTGACCAGCCTGATCTCTTCCTGTACCTTTTCCTGATTCTGACCTCTTTTCAGGGTGTCCTTATCCTGTACACCAGGGTAATGTCGAGGCGCCTTTTTCCTTCAAGACCCGTGATGATTGGAGGGAAAGGAGGAACAATATTTTTGCCGGTCCTGGGTGATTTTTTTTTTTCCCTGGAGAGAGGCGCGCTGCTGGCGCTGCTCAGTCATAAAGCGCTGTGCGCGGGGATGTGAGGGCCTATTCCGTGCGTTCGCAATCTTTGCTTTTGTTCATTTTCTTCCGGTGGTTTGGCAGGGTGGCTGGTTAATCTAAGCGACGCCGGGACTCGGAGTCGTGAATCTGATTCTTCGCAGCGCACCGCAGTGATTGTGCGTATGCTTTCCTTATTGTAATGAAGACCGCCAAGGGTACTTCCTACCGTATGCGGGGCTGCAAACATATTGAGTACCTGCGCATGAGTTATATTCAAATGGGCGCCCTCACACATGCTGTTTTGTAGTGGAAGAAAAGAAATAACCGCTGCTACTCAGGCCATCACAGCCCCTACCTCACTCGTACGAAAAAAAAAAAAAAAAGAAAGAAAGAAGCAAGCGTGCATACTGCCCCAGCTGTGCTTTGCCAAGGGCAGTTCCAAACCGTCACTCGTTTGAAACTGTGTCGTCACCGTTGGCCAGCCTGTTCGCGCATCCTTTGCGCGCGCGCGCGCGCACGCACGCGCACACACATGCACACATACACACAAATTAAGCGAGCACCCAAGGCAGCTCGAAGCCATCACGCGTTTTAACTCTTTGTGAGTTCGACGGCCAGCCTGCCAACCACTCCTTTCACCCTTCCCGCGCATTGGACTCGATCCTCCTCTCACTCCCTCCCAGTAGCCAGTAGACCAAAAAGAAAAAAAAAAAAAGAAACACGGCCAGGAAACGCAGAAGTGACGTGGACAAACTCTAGACAAACGCCAGTTTTGTGTCACGTGAACGCCCGCCCAGGGTCTGCAAAAATATACTTCCGCTTTGCACAGTGTTGCCAGCAGATGTCAGTTTTGTTTTCGCAACAGTTCGGTTTTGCTGTCAGCAGAGTTATTCGCGAGTTTTGGCGCAGGCGTGATGCAGAAGTAGGCAAAAACTCGATTTTGTAGCAGCATGTAGCAGGATTTCTAATTTGGTGCAGTTTGGCGCGATTGGCGCAGCAGTTCTACATTGACCTTGGCAGTTCCGCCACTGCAAGCTGGTACTGCAGTTTCACTCCACTGTATAGTACTATCGCGATTTGTTTTTGGATACCTGCGTGCCTTACGGGCCCAACAGTTGAGCCACTGAGCCATTTATTGCAGCTACTGATGTCTTGCTTTGTTTACTTTCTTACTGCTGCTGTTTGTGTAATATTTCTATGCCTGTGCTTTTCCCTGCAGTCACCCAATTTTTCTTGGATAGTCAAGTAACTCTGCAGCTCTTTAAAACAAAACACACATGAATGAAACAGTACATGGCAGTCCAAGAAAACCTCCAACCAATGGCAGCTGCCTTTTATTAGCTGCAGTCAGTAACTTTGTCCCAGCTATATGCAAATGCATGTGCATGTATGTAGCTGCCTACATGCTATGTCAGCAGATTCAAGGCAGCTGATAGCAGTAGATTGCTGCTGACAGTTGGAGGGTCTTCTCTGAGCGACATTTGCCAATTTGTGCTACTACCAAAAGCATTTTTAAATTTGTAGCCACAGCGTTGAACTCACAAATAGTACTAGTATCAGGAAGCAAATGCCAGGAAAACCTTCACAAATGTCTCAAATGTCTATGTATTTTTCATTCCAAATGCAGGCCTATCATGAGTAGTGGTTTGGTGCGTGATACCGACGTGATCTCAAACAAATCCATTTGGAAGAGTGCCCTACAATAAAAAAAATTCAATATAACAATGTTATGTAATTTGTTCCAGTGGGCAAGTTAGTAGTAAAAGATAGAAAAAAAAATCCTTCAGGAGATGCTGTTGATCAGCATTTGGTCTATACAGGTACAGTTTTCAAGATGCAAAGCATTTTACTTACATGCTTACTTTTATGCAAGGTAATTCAGAAGACCCAACAACTATAGGCTTCATCTTTATAGCTTAAAGATTTGCTTTTCAGTTGTCCTTCTTTAAACTTAATCCAACCACCTGCAAAAAAAAAAAAAAAACTATATTTGCCTGCTTCTGCCAAGTGTTGTGAACGCACAGAAAACAGTGGTGTGTCATCTAAAGAAGTGATTCTCAATCTGAATCAAGTGTCTCCTTTCTGGGCATCTTTTCATCTCATACCTGGCAACTGTATTTGTCCATTTTGTAACTGTATTGTCCTTACTTTATGCTTGCCAAGAGATCTCATTGGGCATCCTGTTCTGCACAACAGTTATGTGGAACTCATCAAAAGAAATTAATGCCACTACGTAGGTGCTTCATTTGCAGAGTGGAACACAGTAGTAAAAAAATGTGCACAATTGTTTCGCTATGTATTCGGTAAAACTGCAAGTCAGAGCATGATGACCACAGCACACAGTGTTAACACATTCGAAGCATGCACCCAAGGCCAACCAGAATTGACCAAACACTGGTAAACAGCAGAAAAAGAGTCATTACGATATTACTATCTGCAGTGTGGCAGCGCAGTATGTTGGCAAATATTCTAAGTAGACTGAACTTCAGGCGGCCCTTCTCTGTCTTGAAGATACTCTAACCAAAATTGGCCTCGAACTCACTCCACACAAAACAGAACTGATTAGCATCAGTGGAAAACACAAAACCAATATCTTCACATCGGAGGCAACACCATCACCTTTTCAAACAGGCAAATCTGCATCCTTGGCCTGCCCATTGCGAGCTGCAACTACTCCCAGAAATGGGTTCCTCAGCTACGCCACCTTTGGCCTACACCACTACACACTATCCATCATCGCCTGCTCAACCGGTATGGCAGTGCGCAGCATCATGCCTACCGTGCGCTGGCCCGAGCAGTGGTGGTCGGAAGGATCCTCTATGGTACACCCGTACTCCAACTGTCAAAGACTGATTTCGCTAAAGTCGAACCTTCATTGTGCAACACTATGCACTATTACCGGTCTACCTAAGCACATTCCTACAGCTGAACTTGAGCGTTTGGCCACTCTTCCGCCACTCTCTACCGTCGTTTCCGAGTCCCAAATGCACCATCGAATACAGCTAGAAAACAATATCCAAGGGCGTCGTCTGCTGGCCTGGGATCAACAGCGCAATGACGACACACCAGCCATCTATGGATTCTCCCCCCTTGGGAGGTGCCATTGGTCACATGCCTCCATCGCTGACCTATACACTGTGATTTTGTCATTCCCTGGAAGTTCCTTGCTGCCCATCACTCACAAGAGCGAATCCCTGATATACTTTACATATACACTGAAAACACGGTAAAGAAGAAATTGGGCCTAGGCAAAAACCAGATGTATGTGACATGGGACAAGGCGGGCAACGTCATCACGAATATGGACAAGATAGTCAAAGTAGCCGAGGAGTTCTATACAGATCTCTACAGTAGAAAAAGTAGTCAGGACCGTAACGAGATTAGCGGCAGGGAAAAACAGTCAGACGTTCCACCAGTGACGAAGGACGAGGTCAAGAAAGCATTAGAAACTATGAAAAGGGGGAAATCAGCTGGAGAGGATCAGATAACTACAGATTTGCTAAAGCACGGGGGGGGGGGGCTATCGTGCTAGAAAAACTGGCCACCCTGTATACGCAGTGCCTGGTGTCATCGACGGTACCGCAACCATGGAAGAATGCAAACATTACCCCCCTTCATAAGAAAGGGGACTCCAAGGACCTTAAAAATTACAGACCAATCAGCCTACTGTCTGTTACGTATAAGGTATTTACTAAGGTAATTGCTAATACAATCAGGACAACCTTAGACTGCAATCAAGCAAAGGATCAAGCAGGTTTTCGGAAACGGTACTCTACTATCGATCATATTCATACCATCAATCAGGTGACAGAAAAATGCTCGGAATATAACCAGCCCTTATACATATCATTCATTGATTACGAAAAAGCATTTGACTCAGTTGAAACATCGGCGGTGATGCAGGCATTGCAAAATCAGGGGGAAGACGAGCCATACATGAAAGTGCTGGAAGATAAATATAGTGGCTGCACAGCAACCATAGTTCTGCATAAAGAAAGTAACAAAATTCCCATAAAGAAAGGTGTTAGGCAAGAAGACACAATCTCCCCAGTACTATTCACAGCTTGCTTAGAGGAAGTATTCAGAGACTTGGAATGGGAGCAGTTAGGGATAAAGGTAGATGGAGAATACCTAGGTAATCTGCGATTTGCTGATGACATTGCCTTGCTAAGCAACTCGGAGGATGAACTGCACATAATGGTTGATGACCTAGACAGGAAAAGCAGAAAGGTAGGCTTGAAAATCAATATGCAGAAGACTAAGGCAATGTTAAACAGCCTCGGGAAGGAACAGCAGTTTACATTAGGCAGCGAAGTACTGGAAGTAGTAGGCGAATATGCCTACTTAGGACAGGTAGTAACTGCAGATCCGGACCATGAGAAGGAAATAACAAGAAGAATAAGACTGGGATGAAGCGCATTTGGCAAGCACTCGCAGATTATGACTAGCAGCTTACCTGTATCGCTCAAGAGGAAAGTATACAACAGTTGCATCTTACCTGTACTCACCTATGGGGCTGAAACGTGGAGGCTAACCAAGAGAGTTCTACTTAAGTTGAGGACAACCCAGAGAGCTATGGGACGAAAAAAGGTAGGGGTAACATTAAGAGATAGGAAGCGTGCAGAGTGGGTCAGAGAAATAATTCAAGTTACTGACATTCTGGTGGAAATTAAGAAAAAGAAATGAGCATGGGCAGGACATGTGGTGTGAAGAGAGGATAACCGATGGTCGCTTAGTGTAACAAACTGGATTCCAAGGGAAGGAAAGCGTAGCAGGGGGCGGCAGAAAGTTAGGTGGGCGGATGAGGTCAAGAAGTTCACAGGGTTCAAGTGGATGCAGCTAGCACAGAACCGGGTTAAGTGGAGAAATATGGGAGAGGCCTTCGCCCTGCAGTGGGTATAGTCAGGCTGATGATGATGATGATACACTGATGCTTCAATCATTAACGACTTTGCCTTTATGGCCTGGGTATGTGATGACAACCCTTCCCCCTCAGGCACTTATGGCTACCACCTAGCTCAAGGTACCCCTCTTCATGCTGAACTTGTAATCTGGGGAACCTTGTCAGGAGTGCCTTGCACTGGAACTGAATCAATACGCATTCTTACTGATTCATATGAAGCCTATAATGAGATTGCTACTCCAGGTTCGCAAGGCGCAACTGCTACGATCATACAGTGCCTACTTAAACAACATCAACTCGCGACCAGAACTATCATCATTCAGTGGACTTCAGGTCACTCGGACGAACCAGGGGGCAATGCGGAGCATATGCCACAGCTGCCATGGCAGGTGGCACATCCACATTTACATCCCCACCACCATTGTTTCATTCTTACTCGACCTTGGGCAAGCAACACACCCCTTCTCTTGCCCTTATGCAGTATACACGGACCACTCTTCGCAGCCTCAATCAGCATTGCATGCAGCAGGTGACCATGCCGACCCACCTTTTACGCGTAGGACCCATCTCACCCATGTCAGGAGGTCTTCTTGAATAAGCTCCTCGCCCATGGGGCTTACTCGCCATGTATTAAGATTTGCTGGCGTGAGTACAGAGAGGAAATGATTACGTGCCCCCATTGCACAACTCTAACGCATGGCAGCATATCCCATCTTCTCTGGAATTGCCCTGCTTTTTCTACTGGACCCTCCGAGATCGAACCCTACTGTTTGAACTACCATTCCCTTCTAGCAACATACTCTTACATATAAATAATATTTGCCAAGTTTGGCTACCTTAGTGGCCTGGCCAAAGAAATGTGAGATGACTGATTACCTATGCAAACACTGAAGACTCTGACCCACTCCCTGTTACCCCATCCATGGCCATGAGCCTTCCTATAGTCAATAAAGGACTTTCAACTCAATTCAGAATACATCACAGTGGCATGGGTGGCAGCTGAGAAAGCCAAAGCTGAACAGTGAAAAGGAAAGGAAATCTGGGACACTAGTGTAGTTGCTGATAAGGTGGTCGCCCTTAAACTGGTCATGCTCCGGACAGCATCAACAAAACATCTGACAGGCCACTAACAGAAAAAAATCAACTCAGCAAGACACTTCTGCATGAGCCAGTCGCTGGACAACACTGCTATTGCATACTTATTAGAACCATGGCAGCATATAGAAGTTTGTAGGCAACCAACCTTGATGTAGAACGATCGTGACCATGTGACCAAAACAGTGCTCTGCCCTGGATGTCTTTCAGAGAAGCACTGCTTAGGTACCCATCCCTCTAAGTCTCACCAGTGAGTCTCTGCTGCTGTAATAGGTAGATTCACTGTAGAGCCCAGACTTAGGTGCCCGACTGGAAATGCCGGGAAGCGATGAAACAGGAAAACTGAAGCAGAGTACTGTTGACATTAAAGGCTGACTGAGACAGGTGTCAGTGGTAGATTGTCATTCAGCAGGGCAATGTCCTCCTAGTGAAGCTGCCATCAGGGACATCATCGTGACCTGAGCATGAAGTGGGTGTGATAGCATGGTCAAAACAATGTTATGCCCCCCCCCCCCCCCCCCACTAGAGACCCGAGTTGCTTCAGCACACACGTTTACAGCTATGACAGGAACTGTACTAAAAGCAGATACAACATAACTTGCTGACATGGGAGATGAAAATATGGGAACCCGGAGGAACACTCACCATTCTGTTGGTTGCTGGCATCAGGCTGGTGGCACCACTCCAGTCCTATTCCAGGGGTAAGTGATGTTGTGTTACATTTTGTTCCACCTAGATGAAACAGCAATTCAAGATTGCAGTTTGGGCTATACTTTAGTGCCGTCACTTCTTCAGAGCAAGGAAAAGAAGCCTGCCTTTATTGCTTTCCATTACACTTTTACAGTTCTGCTACCACATGGGTAGCTTAAAAATGGCACCTATGGCTATCACATGTGCCTAATGCAAGGTTAAAAATTTTGGTTGTTGTGGAGACGACATAATTTTGGTTTTATGGTTTTAAGGTGTTTTAAAGTCCTAAAGCATGAATGACATTGCAGTTGAAGGCTCTAGATGAAAATTTCAACAAGGGGTTCTTCAAGGTGTGCTGACGGTCATTGCTTGTTCCATAGCTTTTCCTCTTTCAAGAACATATATATATGTGAACAGTCCGAGAGCATTTTCACTTACGACCAAAGTGGGGTGTGTAAGGCATGTGTCCAATACAAAAATGATACATCTCGGTCCTTGGTGTATGTGCTTTCCATTCTCACCATTCTCAGGGGATAAGCATAACCAGGTGTTTACTATTTATTATCCTACGTGAACTCCCATTTAGCTCTCAGCTTACTGTGCACTAACTTCATTCAGTGATTATACTAAAGCATATTTACTTTCTTAATGTTCCCTTTGTTAGCTCTGCATAATCTATTTCCCCTGTCCTATTGCTACAAATTCTGATGCAGTTTGAAACTATGAAAGGTTACGTATACTTGCGCAAAGAAGACGCTCCGTACATGTCGTATATGTGCCTTTTTTGTGTCCCGTCTTCTTCGCGCAAGTATACGCAACCTTTCAAAGATGAACCAACTCGCCCAAACAAGAGCATTACTTGAGTTTGAAACTAGTTAGAATTGTACATCCTTTCATTGAGACTTTTGTTATGCTGTGTACAATACCTGCAGGAAACAGTGTGACAGCATTTCTGGAGCTAACTAAGGCAAGTACACTTATGGGAGGCAAGTACACTTATGGAATCAGTGCAAAGGAGAATTTCAGTCTGGAAGTTCTTTGAACAGCTGGCATGACAGACACTGCCAAAAAAAAAAAAAAAAAAGAAAGAAAGAATAAACTCACTGGAAAATTATAATAATCAATAGTGCGAACTTCCAATGCAGCTGATGAGGTAATTTCATTTCAAGGTAGACTGAGGTGAAGAATTTGAGTGAAACATGTATATACATGCATATACATGTAAAGTTGTAGACTATCGTTTTTATTTTCCGGACGTACTCTCTCTTCGACCAGCCTTTTCCTCCTAGTATTTGGCTGCACGTTAGTGGGAACAGTTACAGAGCAAAACAGAAATGTTTTTCGTGCATGAATGGTATGGCATTCTAGTTTGTCCTTATGTCCTCCAGCACCAACATCTGTTGTCAATGTGAGCTTCAGAAAAGCCCACAAAGTCTTAGGTGGCTACGGTACGCGAGAGCTACACAGCCACCTCTACAGCAAGCGACTGTCCAACTCTGCAGCGCACTGTTCACTGACTTCACGTGGTGAGCCAAAATATTCGATGAGTATCACAGACAGACTGCAAGTGCACAAGCCGCCGGAGATGCATGAGCAGAAGAACGGAAATCTGAGCTAGTTGGTGCATTGCAAGATCAAAAAACAGCGCGGCTACTTGGGACAAACAGAGAGGAGAATAACGGACAAGCGCTGACTAACAACTGAAGTTTATTCGAAAAAAGCACAGGTAATATACACTTTTTTTCTCAAGAACTAGGACGCATGCGCTCCCAAACAAGCATCAGTCTAATCATGGGAATCTAAATATACAATGACACTGAGATTGTATATTTAGATTCCCATGATTAGACTGATGCT
>JAJIZL010037700.1:1933-20168 GCA_023969395.1 Amblyomma maculatum
AGGCAGATCTTGGCGGCATAGTTGCAATGAAGTGCTGCGTCAGAAGCTCTATTTGTTCGCCTGAAGTCAGCGGTGCACCGCTGGAGCAACAGCGCGAAATCGCAACATCGCACCAGAACAAAAAAAAATGTTCCAAAAAAGACCCAGCTCCACAGCGGGAGAAGGCAAACAAATGGACCCTGGCCATAACGGCATCCGCTGCATATTGATTTTACAAGGTGCGTAGAGGGATGTGTGTTTCTTGTTATGGACACTTACACTGAGTAACTCGAGGTGAAACCTATCAGCAAGACAACATTTATCGGCAGGTGTCATTGATATGTTGAGAGCATTGTTTGTCACGCTTGGACTACAACGAAAGAATGTTTCCAAGCGCCATCGTGTCGATAGAGCTAGAGCTGGGAGTTCTGAGCGCGAAGCAGCATCCCAGAAGTCACATCGGCCTCCTGCTATCCGGCAATGAACGGTCAGGCAGAGCGATTGTTGGCGGAGCTAAAACTCACGCACTTAGAACTTGCGGGGTCGGTACAGTGACGCGTCGGCAGCTTTCTGTTCAAACACTACACTGCGCAGAGCACAAGACACACGTCTACGCAGCTCGTGCTTTCACGTGAGCTGTGAATATACATATCACTGCAGTCTTCCTGGAGTTGCCGCCTCAAACAAACAAGCAAGCAAGAAGACTACCTTCCGCGCTGCCGTGAAATACAAAAAGGGACAACGTCTTCGCACGCCAGTTCCAGCAAGTGTTGGCGCCAGCGGTAGTTAGACGCAATGGGAAGATGTCTGGCTGTAGATGGAGGTGTATCTATAGTTGAGTTCTCAGCACGTTCCACTCATTGAAGGCGCCGTTAACCACCATGGCACTTCGATGGCTCCCCGTAGCGGGAGCCGGGACATGTCTGCCGAATACTCACAATGAGCGAGATGCAGCCCAAGTACAGAACCAGGGAGTGCGCTTTCCTCGATCATCTCGATCTTGCAGAGAGCGCTGCTCTTCTCCCTTCCACTTCCTTTATTACTGCGCCGCTGGCTCCCGTCTTTGGATAGTACCGCCAAATGGTAGCACGTACATGTTTGGTTTGGTTTGTGCTTAACGTCCCAAAGCTACTCAGGATATGAGAGACGCCGTAGTGAAGGGCTCTGGAAAGTTCGACCACCTGTGGTTCTTTAACGTGCACTGACATCGCACAGCACACGGGCGTCTTGCTTTTCGCCTCCACCGAGAAGCCGCCGCCGGGACCGGGACTCGATCTAGCATCCTTGGGCACAGTAGTCAAGCGCCCTAACCACTGCGCCACCCTGGCGGGGTTGCAGCAAACATCTGTCGTCAAGTGAAATCGAGTGTAAAGTAGTTTCCTTGTGTCCTCAAACGCATCGTTTTAGGTCAATAGCGGACATAACAGAGATATCACTTGGCCTTGTCGGAAGCTCCTTATAGTTTTTTTTTTTTACCGAGGTTCTCGTTAAAATAAATACCTTTTGAGATTGGAAGAGCCAAGATATCTTCTTGCACTCATAACATGTGGTGGCCTACCTTTACACCTCATTTTCTATTCCATTCTTTGATGTTTCATTTTCGACCAAAACGAAAAGCTGATGAAGAATGTTATTCGTCAAATGGATGCTAACACTACTTTGGACACCACCTTCTCTCTCCTGCTAGATCGGGAAACGGGCAGGCGACATTGCTACAGGGAGGGAAGGTCGGAAGACGACGATGGGCAGCCCTCAGTAGTAGCAATCATATTTATTTATTTACTTCTTTTATATATTCGAATACGCACGAGAAGGAACCTTGACGACTTGCAGTCGCGAGCTATTTTATTTTGTTTTGTAACGGTGCCGTACGTACAGGTTGAAATGGTTTGGTTTGCATGTATGCGCGATTTTGCATCCCAAAGTGACTCAGGCTATGATAGACGCCATACAGGCTAAAATGGTTCTCTACTTCCATGTTGCGAACGCTGTGGGAAGGATAGGGTCTGTCCCTTTGTAATTTTTGAGATCAGGAAGAAGAGATAATTTCTAATAAGAGCTATAATATTCGGCTACCAGTCGAAAATTTTTCTATGGAACCGCTCTGGAATGTGTAGAATTCTCCGCGGAGAAGAGGAGCAGGTCCGAGGGGCGTGACGTCAGAGCTGCGCTGCCGGGTGCAGCCGACGCTGCCGCGCGGTTATGCGCATGCGCGGCAACCATGGAGGAGCAGCTGGCGGACCGGCGCAGCGGGAGTTGCGCGCCCACACCGCCATTGGAGCTGAGCTTGACGTCACGCGGATGCCACGAGCTAGCTATGCGCAAGACTGCGCATGCCCAACAGCGTGTAGGATGGATGGAAACAACTTTATTTAATAAAAAAAGTCTTCCAGGGTGGTCCCCTACTAGTCCAGGAGTCCACGGGCTTTTGCTACATAGAGCCCGATCTACCAGCCATTTCTGACCGGCGGGTTGAGCTGTCCGCAAAGCAGCCTCCCAGGAAGAAAAGGTGGGATGGGGGATGGGGGGCACTGCCTGGGGGGAAGGACATTCCCACAGGTAGTGGAAAAGTGAGGATTTGGGCTCGCCACAGGTGTCGCAGTGAGGGGGCAAGCCAGGGTGAAGGCATGAGAGACGGTAGGGGGAAAGGAAACAATCCGTCTGTAATTGTCGCCATGTAGCACTGGATAAGGGTGACAAGGTGCTGTGGGGTGGTGGCAGTGTCATGCGGTTGTGTTTGTAGAATGTGGTGTTTTGGTGGCATACCGATGCGGCCTCCTGCGCGGAGTTGGGTGCCTGATCATCCGGGGCTCGGGTAGAGAGTTTTCGAGCCAGCGCATGAACGCGCTCTTTACCGGGGATCGAGGCATGCCCTGGGATCCACGTTAGATTAACCGTTCGGTCGAGAGAGGTGGCGGTGGCAAGAATATGATGCGCGGCCGGTGTCGCCACACCGTTTAGGTAGTGGCGGTATGCCGCCTGAGAATCTGTACAAATTTCGGTGATGTCTTTGTCAATGGCTGAATGGGCAAGCGCGAGAGCGATGGCGGCTTCTTCCGCTTCTGCAGGCGAATTAGTTCGGATAGTGGCGGCGGCCCCCACTCTGCCATCTTCGTAGGCAGCGACTGCAGTGAAAAATCCTACTTTAGAATTCCTTGTCGCGTCGACATAGAGGATATCAGAGCGGTTGCGATATCTTTTGGTGTAATA
The DNA here is from genome assembly GCA_023969395.1 of Amblyomma maculatum. Lineage (NCBI taxonomy): Eukaryota > Metazoa > Arthropoda > Arachnida > Ixodida > Ixodidae > Amblyomma > Amblyomma maculatum. Next base: position 5,123 of record JAJIZL010037700.1, read on the forward strand.
GCTGGCTCTAACTTTCCGCCTTCCCTGATAAAGGCAAGCGCCCATGTTGCGTGGTAGGGGCTTCTGGTATATGTGATCCTGCTAGCCCGGAGAGATCATGGAAGGTGTAGCACTTGCTGGGGTGGCGATGGGTGGATTGAGATGGAGTTGTCGCAGTAGGCATTGTCCTCTTTCCGTGCGACTCAGGCGGACTAATTGGTTGGTGCGTCGAGCTTCTATTAATTCGTTCACGGTATTGTGAGTACCAGTGGCCAGCAGACGTTCTGTGCAAACCGTCCGTGGAAGACGTAGGGCGGAGGTTACGGCCATGCGCATTAGGATGTCCGCCTGCTCTGTTTGGCGCTGAGTGAGTATATGATATGGGAGGAGGTATGTGATTCGGCTAATGATTAATGCATTAGTCATATTGAGGGTTTCGCGTTCCGACAGCCCATGGTTGCGCGCAGCCACACGCCTGATTAGTCCAGCAACCTGCTTGGTCTGTCTTTGCAAGAGTTGAAGGGGGGGGGGGGCGGTTGCATCAAGTGCGTTGTTAATGAGAAGGCCGAGAATCTTCATCTGAGACACAATGGGCACTGGGTTTCCGTACATGTGAAGTTCAATGGGGGGATCTTCGGGTATGGGTTTAAGCTGCAATAGTTCCGATTTAGTTGGGGAGCACCGGAGGCCTGTGTTTTCTAGATAGGTGTTGGTGATGTCTATGGCAGACTGCAAGATATCCTGGGCTGTTCCAAGGGATCCGCCTGTTGTCCAGAGGGTTATCATCTGCATATATGGCTGTGTGGATAGCAGCAAGGGCTTTTGCTTATAGCGCGAGGGCCACGTTAAAAAGTAGCGGTGATAGGACCGCCCCTTGAGGTGTTCAACGGTTAGGCAGGGGGAAATGCTGGGAGGCAATATCCCCAAGGTAAAGTTGTGGCGTGCGTCCCTGAAGAAAGGCCCGAACATACTGCCATATGCGCGTGCCGCAGCCCGTGGTGGCTAATGTCGTCAGGACATGGTCATGGCTTATCGTGTCGAATGCCTTGTGAATATCCAGGGCCAGTATGGTGCGCATAGAGGCTGTACGGCGCTTAGTGTGTAAGAGAGACTCTTTAAGGGCGAGAAGTACGTCTTGTGCCTAAAGGTTTGGGCGGAATCCAAATTGAACATGGGAGAGAAAGCCTGTTGCTTCTATGAACGCTTGCAGACGATTGAGAATGATATGCTCGAAGAGCTTGCCGACACAACTCGTTAAGGATATACGGCGCAGGTTTTCAAGAGAGGGATTTGCCCGGTTTGGGTACAAATCGCATGCTAGCGTAGGTCCAGGTTGATGGGAGCGTCCCAGCGTGCCAGTGGTTATTAAAGCGTTCCGTGAGTTCCTGGAGAGAGACTTCGTCCAGATTGAGTAATGCCTTGTACGGCGGAGGTGGACTTAGTGGATCTGCTGACAGCGTGTATAAACATAAATGAGACACGGCGGCCGCAGCACAGTCGTTTTGCTTGGAGAAGGAGAATCGGGCCACTGCTCAACGGCGGCATTGTCAGGAGAAGCTCAGTTCCTCGGATCCAGTAGATGTCGCCTGGTAATTGGCCATTCAGCACAGAAAGAATGAATACCGAAATGACAAGGGAGCAGAAGAGACGCCTGAACAGAGAGAAGAACGTCTCGCCAAGCGGAGACGCCGGATGCAGAGCGTAACAGGCGGCGCATAGCAGCTCAAATTAAGCCTTCGGAAGATCAAGGGGAACCGACGACAGCGATCACCGAGTCGTCTTTCGTTCTGTGCATTAAATTAAAAAAATGTGTGATGACCAATGTCTCTTCATTGCTAATCAATATAAGCTCAACGATAGGCTCGGCAACATACCGAAAGCAGAGGAAAGTAGCTCTCGCTACATATATCCTGGCGTAGCCGAGATAAGCCACTGGCATTTTTTTTTTTATACAGCCGCTTCGTCCAATTAATCTATGGGCAAGCGGCCAGTGTCCTCCGTGCAGTCACTGCCGCCGCTGGGGTGACTTAGCAACTGACTCGCTCACGAGCACAGTACTACCGTTGCTGTTCTTATAACAGGCGTTGAGTTCCCAAGACGTAAGATCATAACAGCTCAAGGTACCTGGCGCGCGTATCTGTGTATGTTCAGTTTAACTTCATTTGTGCCATTTATACCTCTCCTTTGTAATCTGGGACTGATGTAGAGTACTATATCATCCGCAGTGGCTATCATAGTTGGCATGTGGTTTCTCAGTAAGAAAATTACCGCGCACTTAAATTAAAACGTGGGTAAAACAAAGATGCTTCAAACACAAATAATTAAAAATACGGATGCTATTTTCTTATTGTTGACTGTCGTTTTCGCTTTTTATTCTATTAGCTTACTCTGAAAAAACTCTGAAATTACAAAGAAAAACTGAGTGATACAAAACTAAATTATTCAGCAAAAAATGTATGCAAAACCAAAGGTAAAAGCCGACACGATATTATGAACTGTCACGTAGTGGTGACAATCCCCGTTGTCGACAAATGAAGAGGCTTGAACTTCACTTGAATAAACTCTTCTTCTTCTTTTTTTTTTTTTTTTTTTGCTAATGCGCCAGCAAAAACATTAAGCAATCGGCGGCGGCGATAGCTTAAATCGTGATCAGCAATCGTCAAACAAAGAATTCCCGTCGAACCCGTCAACGCTTAATTTAAAGGCGGCAAAGAAACATCTAGATAATGCCGCAAACGGTTTATCAGCCTTTATGAATTCGGACCTGAGCTACCTTAAAGCCGTCTAGTAAGAAATCTATATCCAGATGTTTTGTATAAATAAGATACAGATATTGTGAAATAGGACGAGCCCAGCGCTTTGGTAAACGAGGTGATATGCCTTCTGCACCGTATGCCTTTGTTTCATCTATATTCTGTAGTAGCACTGCATTCCATCTTACACTTCAACTGGTCGCATATACGGTGCATAACTTGTGTACTGTCGATAATTTCTCATATCCTTAGGTGAAAGAAGAAGCTTAAAGTAGTTTATTAAAACAAGTTGCTTTTTCTATGTAATCTGATATGATCTGATTATTAAAAGTGATTTCACCTACTCCAGCTGAATCTGATCCGCGCGCTCCCTTATGTAGTGCCAAAGAAATTCAAGAATTTCCTTCATTTTTGTCCATTTGAAAATACTATTTCTTTAGCACTTTTGATTTTTAACTTGTAGTCACGCGTTAGTTCAAGTAATCTTTCGAAATGATAGTCGCTCTTTGTTCCTTAAATCTGAGAGACGCACGCCTTCTTTTTCTTATCATTCTGACAATACTGGACGTCCCCTATGGCTTTTTAAGCTCCTCCAGTCTAGACGAGTCTATACTCGGCATGTGTGCGTCCCGAAATTCAAATAGTTTCTTCACAAATAAACGCCGTAATTCGTGAACATCACACTCATCATAAAAGATGTCCGAAGACTTCTCCGCACAGTGCGGACAAGACAACTGCCCGTGAAGGAAGGATTAAAATGTTTTAGTGCTGCCGGGCACAGCAGTGTTGGTATACAGACGGAGTAGAAGCCACTCCTCCGTCTTAGATTGACCTTTACTCGGGCGAAGGTAAAGGCTATGGCAAGATTGATAATAAAAAATAATGTCTTTAAAAGAATGCGCGGGTTCGAATTTGAGATCCTTATCTAGGGGGTCGAGATGGGAAGCCCGGATAGAAAGCGCGCGGGCGGCGGCGTCGGCTGCCTCATTCCCCTCGAGACCCGTATGAGCAGGAGCCCATACTATTTTCCGGTAAGCGGGGTAGGCTAAGTATGGCGCCCAGCCTTGCTCGACGTTCCGACAGGCCCATCGCGAGTCGGAGATAATTATTTTGGAACAAGTGTGGGTAGCTGCCAGCCCAATGGCGACCTCCTCCGCGTGAGCTATATCACGGGCGCGAAATGTAAGCCCGTTAACAGTTTTGAACTGGTGGACCACTGCGGCCGCATACCATCCCCCATGGTGCGGGCCAGAGGCGTCCTCGCAATAAATGCCAGGTTTCGATACATAATGGCGGCACAGGGCTTCCACCCGCGTCAGGCGCCGGCCATTGTGGTCTTCACGTGTCATGTTTTTAGGAAGAGGGCGTACGTGGAGGGCGCATCTCCACTCGAAAGGGAGGCGTACACGATCTTCCATAAGGGTGGTATGTTGGATGTGTAGCCGGGCAAGGAGGCGGCGACCCGACAGTGTCTTAGAAAGACGTGTGTATTTGTTGGTTAAGTGAGCCTCTCGGATCTCCCGGAACGTATTCACCATGCCCAGGCCCAGTAGACGCTGGTTGGAGGTGTTCACGGGGAGATCGAGGGCTCTCTTAAACATTTTGCGCAGGATGACTTCAAGTGCATCCTCGTCTTGTTTCCGAAGGTAGAGTTAAGGAGTCGAATACAGGATTCGACTAGGTCACGAATGCATGCACCAGCCTCAAGGCGTCTTTGCACCGCAACCCCCCCCCCCCCTTTGTTTGTTAGAAACCCGGCGGACCATGCGGCCTACCTGGTCCCTCACCTTACGGAGCTTCGCCAAGGTAGTGTCCGATCGTCTATGTTGATGAATGAAGAGCCCCAGTACCCGGAATTCTGTGAGTTCATGAATTGGTCCTGTTTCCAAAGAGCACAATTTTGGCCGCACACTTTGTTGAGGGGCGTATGCGTACAAATTCAGATTTTTTATGGGAGCATTGAAGGCCGCAGCGGCGAGCATAACGGTCCACTACGGTTGCCGCTTGCTGCATGGTTGACCTCAATATCTCCAAGGGAACCTTGCGTGGCCCACAGGGTGATGTCATCGGCATACAGCGCATGCTGCACACCAGTGACAGCACCCTACTGGGCCGGCAGGTGCATCATAGCCAGATTGGATAAGAGAGGAGACAGCACTGCACCCTGTGGTGTTCCTCAGAGGTTCCAAGCTGTAACGGGCCATGTTCGGTGTCCTGGATTTTAATGTGGGTTGGCGATCTGTCAAAAATTGTCGAATGCATCTGAATGCGTTGCGTCCGCAGCCGGTTTGTGAAAGATGAGTGAGTATTACCTCATGAGTAAAGTTGTCGAAGGCTCCTTTCAAGTCTAAGGCCAGTATGACCCTGTCGTTTTGGGGCATTCGACCGGGTCAAGAACGTCCCGATTAAGTTGGTTGGTCGGTCGGTCGGTCGGTCGGTCGGTCGGTTGGTTGGTTTGTGGGGTTTAACGTCCCAAAGCGACTCAGGCTATGAGAGACGCCGTAGTGGAGGACTCCGGAAATTTCGACCACCTGAGGTTCTTTAACGTGCACTGACATCGCACAGCACACGGACGCCACTCCGTTTCGCCTCCAACGAAACGCAGCCGCCGAGGCCGGGATTCGATCCCGCTTCCTTTGTAGCAGAACATCTTGTGTGGACCTGTTCGGGCTAAATCCGAACACAGAGTCTGCGAAGATGTGTTGATTTTTCATGAACTCGGACAACCTGTTACGCACCATCGTCTCCATTAGTTTTCCCGCACACGAGGTTAGAGAGATGAGGCGAAGGTTGTCCGTTGTTGATGGCCTTGCCAGCTTTTGGAATGAAAGTGACCAGAGCTACGGAGCGGCCACGCAGCCCTCGAGGGCTCGCATGCAGACGGTGGTGTGCGAGCACAGAGAGAGAGAGAGAAAAGCGTGAGTTGCGCTCCTGTCTGGTGACCCGCGAAGCGCGCGCTGACAAGTGACAACAGATGCCGTATTTTTTTGAAGCGAAAAGCTTCATTGGCTAGTCAACACCGTGTCTGGCGTGCGGGTGATCACTTTTAGCCACAGCTGCGCATGCGCGAACTCGCTCAATGACGTCACTAGGAGAGACGCAGGTGTTTGAAGGGAAAAGCTTCACTACGAGGATCACTGCCGAGCTCCGAGTATGCCGTATGCCGCGACGTCACAGCCAAGGCCAAATGCGCAGCCCCCTCACCAAGCTCTGCCGGCGTTGCCTAGCAACGTTTAAGAGGTGTGTGACTCTTCCTCATTAATAAAGAAATCCATCCGGGAATTAAACCTCCATCCCATGGATCCCCAGCCGAGTGCTTTACCGCTGATGTTATTGTTGTGGCTGTAGGAAGAAGGAAAAGAAAATGCACAGGCCTGCAACTGGCTCTGTAGGTGAGCCACCTCCGCTGCCTCTTGCGGACAGAAGAGAAAATTAAAATTGGTTCAAAGGAAGGGAAAGGCGCAGTATCTGTCACACTTGCTCTGTGGACACCTGAACCGCGCCGTAAGAGAAGGGAGGAAGGGGGAGTGTGTCACCCGTTAATAATTAAGGGGGTATTATTAACGATGCGCCCTTAACGATGCGCACAGTCCCAGACACCCTTAGAGTGAGTGGGGGTAGCTGTTCCGGTCGCAAAGGAGATGCCCTCGACTCGCGTGGCAAGCTCAGCCGGAATTCAACTACCTTGTAGTGACAGAAGGGGGTGGTCGCTTGGTGCCCAGCGGTCGCCGGTTCAAACCAGAGTAAGGATCGGAGTCAGAAGTAACAAACAAAACAGTTTTATGCACAGCAAGAGACGATACAAAGGAACACACAAGATCACTTAAAATACAACAGACGAGAGGTTCACAGAATACAAACGCTAAGCATGCAACTACAGAATGATTCAATGACACAGGTTTTACAACAGATCAAACACGAGAGAGTTACATAAACAAACACCAAATTGTTCACCGGGCACTGTTGCAGTCCGACGCCTCAAGAGTCACGATGTGGCCGCCATACGAGACGAGCGCCGCTCCCTTGAAAGTCCGTGGGCTTGCCAGCAGCGGGTGATCCCCGGGAGTCCAGTCGAAACACAGGCGAGCACGTCGCAAAACACTTGACGAACTGACTGACTGACTGACTGACTCATCAAGCGGCGCGGCGGCGCGCCCTATTGGGCGCGCCGCGTCTGTTTGTTAGCACGCGTCAAAGCTAGCGCGCACACACACATAGCTTCGCTGGTTATAGCTCCCTCTTCTCCTCCAGTCGAGCCGCGCGTCGTCATTGGCTAGGTCCCATAGAAGATGCTCGATTTTTCTGGCGCATTCCAGGCCGATGAACCACCGTCTTCCCCGGGCAAGGGGAAAGAGGGTGACAACAACGCCTACAAAGCTACGCGCTCTCCCGCGCGGGGAAGGGGGCTTTTCTCTACATGCTTTCCACGCGACGCCGCGCGGGCCTCGCGCCGTGCCGGCTTGATAAAAATGGGCGCCGATTTCGTGACAGAGTGAAAGTGGAAAGAGATAAAGGGGAGGCGTAGTGGAGGGCTCGGGTTAATTTCGACCACCTGGGGATCTTTAACGTGCGCTGACATCGCACAGCTCACGGACACCACTTCGTTTCGCCTCCATCGAAACGAAGCCGCCGTGGTCGGATTCGAACCCAAGAACTCCGGCACAGTAGTCGGGCGTCTTACCACTGCGCCACCGCGGCGGGGCAGGGCAGAAGAGAAAATACAGAAAAATGAAAAAGAAGAGGGAGAGAAAGACGCGCGCCGCAACAACAGCCGTCGTCCACCACCGAAGCAGTGGCGGGTGCAATGACGGCCTACAACCGATAAATTTCGGTGGCAGACTAGCCCCCGCCGAAAGGGTGCCAGCCTTCACCACCTCCTCCGCTGTGCCAGGCCGCGGGTCGTGAAGCGCTGCTCATAATACCGCTTGTGTACCGTGAGGGTGATAGCGGGATTCTGAGCTTGACAGATACTGCGATTGGCACGCAATTTGAAAGTACCAAAGACTAAAATAGTTAAGTCACTCAATTAGGGTGACGTCAAGGATGTGACGTCACCTATCTGCCGTCAGCTATGAGGACTAAGTGGGAACGAGTTAAGCCCCTGGCTTTAGGATGAGTTGGATGGATGGAATATAGGAATATATGGATGGATGGATGGATGGGTGGAATAGAGGTGCTATGCTGGAGCTCGATTGGTTAGAGTGTTACTTTACAGTTCCAGTGAGAAAGCAGCAGGTATATGAGAAAAAAAGCTTGCCTCATTTATATTATTGTCAATACTGTTTTACCGAAGTACTCTTCGCTTACAATTAAAAATACCAAAGAGCTGGAAACTTACAGCTGCCTAATAGACACTTATAATGAACATGTAAAAGAAGCGCACCTAGTGCAATGCAGCAGCGCTGGTATTAGTGGCCAACCAAGGCCTTCTGACAATGTCCAAAATTGGTGCATAACTATAACTCTGGTATGAATTGGCTTGCTGTGCCTATGAAACACCAATAAAGGATGTGCAGTTTTCATTCCCCACCTTCATTTTAAGTGACAAAGTGTGCTGTGTTTGTTACCTTTACATCAGGTTCATTTATGTTGAAGTTGGGCACTTCGGAAGCGAGTCTGATGGTGGAGTATTTGGACGCAGCACCCTCCGGGAATCGATAGAAAATAACCAAACAGGATTTCCGAAAGATGCACCCCTCGGAACTGCTGGTAGCATGCCATATTTCCTTGCTGGGGATGAGGCTTTTCCCCTGAAGACATACATGATGCGTCCATACTCAAGGAAAAGTATGTTTCATCAATTTTCTTGCACTAGTACTTTGATACAATAGCAAAAAGCACCCTTTTTTTTTTTTAGGTATACTTGAGTGCTTACTTCAACAAGCATTCTGATGCAATAATAGGCTGCCATTTCGTAAAGTTGGAATCATCCTATCCAGAAGTTTGATTCATTTCTAACTGTAAATAATGTAAACTCGACCAATTCTTTAAGAGCACCACTGCAGTGTTGAACGAACACCCATAGCAGCCTGTGATGAAGCAAGCCAGTGAAAAAGCCAAAAATATACTTATTCGCACCATGTTCTTCCCATTTTCATCCTGTCTTCTCTCTTCACTTTGAACCACTTATTCGCACCATGTGCTTCCCATTTTCATCCTGTCTTCTCTCTTCACTTTGAACCAGAGCACTACTGTACAACCGTTTGTTTGACCCTTTGAGCTGGTGTTAAGGAATAGATTTGGCAACTTGCTTTCATCTTATTTATTGTGTATAGGCTGACACATCACTGAGGTGTTCATTGTGCATGCAGGTATTTAATCAGCACTTTGCAGTAAAAATTTGGGGGGACAAACTCTGCCATTAAGAGTATGACGTGATAGCGCTTCACAGACACGGATGGTGTTTCTTCATTTCTTTCATTTTTTTTTTATTTTTTAATTTTTAGCATCAGCAAATAATGGCTTTCCATTCTGAAGTTTCACCTGTGAATGTATTTTTCATTTCCAATTATTTCATTTAATCAATAGAACAATTCCACAAAATGTTTTTAATGAGCATCATGAAACATTGCCTTCTTATTCTGACCATTTTGACACCATTGATCCCCCATTTTGCTGTTTTTTCATTTCTTTAAATCATCAGTAATATATAAATTACAATGATTTCATTAACTTGTCATCACCTATCACGCACCAATCAATAAAACCACAAATTACCATGATACAAATTTTTATGCAGGCCTCGATTATTTCCAACATTTGCTTCCGACTATTGTGCTGACTATAATGCAGACGGTGTTTGAAACAAATGATACATATAGGCTATATCACTTCATAGCTGCCATTGGCTTTTTAATTCTTAATGTTGATCTTTACTCATTGTTCATTTCACAGGCCTCCATCCACTGTTTGCTTCGAGTGACTCCAGTGGACCATCGAATACAGATTTCAAAGAGGTCCACAAGAAGAGAATCTTTAATTATCACCTCAGCAGGGCTCGTAGAGTCTTAGAAAATGCCTTCGGCATTATGGCCCAGAGGTGGCGCATACTGCGCCGTCTTTTCAAGGCAAAGGAAGATAACATTAGAAAAATAATCTCGGCATGTATTGCTTTGCATAATTTTCTAATGAAAGAATCTCCTCTCTCTCGAACTGCATATTATCCGTCTGGCACAGCTGACAGCACTGATATATTGGCAAGGGAGGGTTGTTGATGGAACCTGGAGATCCGAAGACAACGGGAACTCAGCACTCAATGGCTTGTCCCACACTGGCTGCCATTCAACCAGGTACAGACATTGCAGCTAACTGTGGATCATCTTCATGCTAGTTCAGTAATTTGTCAGTCCTTAGCTCATATGCTGTTGACCTCATGAATAGAGCAGACATTTAAAGTTAGTGTCATGGTACTTGATGCGTGTTTGCACAATATTTGCATTACAGGCTTGCTTATGACGTTAGGGACAGACACTGCCAATACCTAATCAGTGACGGGAAAGTACCGCGGCAGGTGACTATGGTCAGGGGGAACGTGGACTGAAAAGGTAAGATATATGGCATTAGTATATGTGACATTTTTTTTCTTTTCATAACCTCACAGTTGTGACTAGTTGGATGGATGATAGGAGCGTCTCAATTGTAACAGGCTGTTGGAAGCTTCCACAATGCTCAGGGGCAGTTGTCATAGTTGGCCAGTGCCTCCTTCATTATTGGGCTCAGAATTTCAACATAATGCATAGCATCTAATTGTGTTGCCGTGAATGTGACAAATGGAAACATTGCTTGAAGAGGAAACAATACCACAACTTTATTTTATAGTGAATTAAGGGTCGAGCATTAACATTGCTTGCCTCATTTTAGGGTACATGATGTTGTCAATTTCATGCAAGGCATCGACTTGCTCGAGTGGGCTTAAAGCTCTCAGTTTTTTCACCAGTGCCATACAGTAACGATATGGCAAATCGTCGTCTTGCTTCTCTGTGCTAATAGCTCTAATTCTCTGCAAACATGCTGACGCAACTTGAAGTTGCATGTCCTCTGAAGAGCTGGAAACAAAATTTTTCTGGTAAATGGGAATTAATTTTATATCAAAGCATTTTACCTTTCTGTGGTGCTGGCACTGTTTCGCGCCTTTGCTGGCCTTGGACAGCTATAAAATAGACAACTCCGTTAACCAAATTGTTATAATAAGCATGCTACATGCACTGCATAAAGGAATTGTATTTGTAACACAAATTTTGTGCACATGCACATCAAATACCTTTCAGATTCGAAGTCCTTGTCCCCTTCCAGCATATCCTGTGACCTACAATGAAGACAAAATTGCTGTCACCATTTCGAAGTGCTGTAGTGACTAGGTTTTGTTTTTCACCTTTCGCTTCCTGTGCTTGGAAGGAAATGTTTCCCAGGTCTCTGTGTAAAGCGCTACTACGCGCGTGCGCCGCCGCTTCTCCTCCTCGCCACCATTCGGCCTTTCGCCGCAGCCTTGCGCATTTGTAGAGGGGGGGGGGGGGGGTATATAAAGCGCGCTTTCTCATAGAACAGGCACAGACACTCGCCATGGTGGAGAAACAACAGTCGGGCGGCGCAGAACCGCCAATCCAGGAATGGTAGCTTGGAAGCTTGCTATAGTGATTTGCCCCTGATGGGTCTGGGACAGGTAAGTCACCGCCGTTTGCGGCTGGGGCTAGCCTGACACTGAATTATTTGTTGTAGGCCGTCATTGCACCCGCCACCGCTTATTCGTGGTGGTGGACGACGGCTGTTGTTGCGGCGCGCATCTTTCTCTTCCTCTTCTTTTTTCTTTCTTGTGCGATGGCCCCGATAAGCCGCAGGAACGGGTCGCTACAACGCCGTCACCCGCTGTTGGACAACCACGAAGTGTGCATGTGTTGTGTGTGAAGAACTTCCGTCATCCTTCATCCACTTCTGATCAGCCGGTTTTCCCCTCCTGCTACGCGCCCTCAATGTTCTTCTTTTGCGCGCCGGTGACGGAGTCAACGAAAAACTGTGTATGGTTCACAGTTTTGTGATACAAGTTCAAGTTTGCTCCGTTATACGTCCAACAATCGCGGCATGCACTGGTAGACCGCCCGCTCGTCGCTGAGAATGGTGGCGGACGGACGTTTGCGAGTCGCCGAGTCCCGCTGGTCGACCCATATGAAGAGTTGCAGCTCCTTTGTGGCCATCCATACCATACCGAAAATCTATGGTCCGCGGTTGATCACGCCGCCGTAATTTCTAGGGAGGTGGTGGATGGTGGCAGTTCCTTGCCCTACGGGGCTGGGACGGTAGGTCAACACCGCTTGCGGCGGGGGCTAGCAAGCCACCGAATTTTATCAGTTGTAGGCAGTCATTGCACCCGCCACTGCTTCGGTGGTGGACGACGGCTGTTGTTGCGGCGCGTCTTTCTCTCCCTCTTCTTTTTCCTTTCTTTATTTACTCTTCTGTCCGCACGAGGCAGCGGAGGTGGCTCAGCTACAGAGCCAGTAGCAAGCCCGTGTATTTTTTTTGGCGGAGACTGGTGACACGCACCGTGGCACCAGCAAAACGCTGCTGCCACGCACAAAATACGTCACCCTACGTCATCATAAACTAAGCAAAAGAAAAAATGTGCGCAACAGCAAGTGAAACATTTATAATACTAATTTATAACTTAAAATTGTGGCTTAAAATAAGTTATTGTTCATTTTCTTAATCATTTTAACTTATGTAGGTATCGGCGGCGTTGGCGCGTTGGTCATGGCGTTGGTCGCGCACTTGTACCCTTGTACCACTTGTACTCATGGCTTATTTCCATGCCTATTTCAGTCGAAGCGTTTCGCGTACTCATATATCAAATCCTCCTCGCTAATCTCCTTGCTAATCAGTCTCTCAGGAGGCGTGGGTTCGAATCCCACCGCTGCCACCAGTCGTTGTGCTTGTAGATTCAGATCCCACCTCGAATCACCAGATGTTGTAGCTTGTAGATCCAGATCCCACCTCCAGTCATCAGATGTTGTGGCTTGTAGATTCAGATCCACCTCGAATCACCAGATGTTGTAGCTTGTAGATCCAGATCCCACCTCCAGTCATCAGATGTTGTGGCTTGTAGATTCAGATCCCAACGCTGGCAAGGAGGATTTGAGAAATCCGCGCTTGGTTGCTACAATCAAGCACGGAGTTTGGACGCGCTTGATTGTGACGTACAGTTGCAGACGAAGTTTTTCTCGTGTAGTGCTATTTCTAGCTTAGCTCTGGGCTTCGGGTTCGGCTGTGCATTGTGCGCTTCATTCGACGCAAGGGAATTAGGCTCCCCGTGGGCTGCTTATCTCGTTGTTCTGCCGAAAGTATTCCGCCTTCAAATACGCAGTTGGTGCAGTGTTCTGTTCCATAGCTCTAAGGCTGTACGTTATGGCACTGCATTTATTTACCTCCGAAATCCTTTTTGCAATCAGCTAGGCTACGCGTTCGCAATTAATAATTCAGTGTTTAATGTATCTGATAGAGACAGGAAATACAGGCTGTATGTCCGGGTAATATCGCTTGTCAGAAAGAAACTGCAGGAAGCTACAGCTGGTGAATATTCGAGGTTGCTTTGGTTGCCTTTGGTACTATATGAAACTATATATGTATGGCCGCGAACTGGGTTTGCATTATGGCTCAGCAGTGTGGCTGATCAATCTGTAAGTCAGAAAAAACGGTACATAATGCAAACTCCTGTTTTTGGAAGGTGCAGTTGTACTGAGTGTGCCCTGTATCTGAATTAACTCAGCAGTTTTCGTGGAGCCTCCCCGCCCATACTTCTATATTTTCCATCTTTCAGAGATTTGTTCAAGTCAGTGCAGTGGCATCGTCTTTTGACTTGTTATTATGTGAAAGTTGCGATATGGGCAGTATGGTATGTTTTTCATCGAGACACTGGCCCAGTCAAGAAAAAAAATGATTTTCAATTGAGGTTTGCAGTTGCAAAATTTCTAAATATGCTTTTGGCACAGACTCGAAGCACCAGTTTGAATAAATTGAACATTCCAATTAGGCAGTTTAGCTAAGGCTTCCAGTTTTAATGCTTATTTTGCTGGCACTGACCTGAAATGGCAGCTCCAAGCGGGCGACAGGCAAGCATGCATTCATATGACACATAGACCATAGGAACACTATATATACCTGAAGAGTTGACACGATCTTTTCTTTGTTGGGGCTTAACCTCGCACATTGGACCCTCCTCTTGCATTCAGTGGCAGATCTTCAGGAGTCAGAGTTACTTCGTTTAATCACAACTTATGTGGTTATAGAAATTATGCAAACTACACAGCAGTTTAAGTTGTAACATTTTTTTATTGAATGTTCAACAGGGCCTTCCAATTGAATATTCCGAAGTAAGTGCCAATCAGAAGTAGAGAAACCATGTGAGCTACCTGATTACATATTCACAAGTCCAGCTGGCATGTCTTAATCTATTTCATTCCTAATAGACACTTGGTGTCTTTTATCCTGGGGTAAATTGGCAGCACACTTGGCAAAGTTACTGTTCAAAAGCAATTAAATTACATTACCAATTACTTGCTAAGCCTTAAAAATATAATGAAATTGCTAAATACTGCTCCCAAAAAGTAATGACATTACCGTTACTTCCGCAGAGCAAATTCCTTCTCATTATGATTACTGTCTGGATTTTAACTGTATATAAACTAAGTAAAGCTTGTGAACAAAACCTCTCCAAACACTAGAGCACATTCTTTCATCTTCCTGCCAAATTCTATCCAGTAAGACTATTCCCTCCCCTTTTCCTACAGAACAGGCTATTAAAAAAAAAGACAATGGCAACAAAAACAATCGTGGTCAAACACGCCGTGAACATTTCCGCCTGTCTCTTCCCCAAAACCCCTTGTTTGCCCGTGATGGCAAGTGTAACCAGGCGCCACTGTGCCTATAGCCAGTATGCAACAGTGAGTGCTACTGCACACTTTCAACTAGTTTTGACCTTCTACCATTTTGCACCATCTGTCACTTTGATGGACCCTCAACGCCTTACATGTATACCTTCTGCTTAGAGAATGGTTGTGATCCGGAGACACAGGGCAGGTCTAAGGCCTTGAACATGTAGTTCTACTCAATTCTGTCTTTTTTTGCTTATCCATCACTGTGGGACAGGCTTGCTGCATGTCATTACTGGTTTCTTGGCATCGTACCGGGAGTACATAGTATGAAGTATAGAAACAGCAGTGAGTCACTTTAGTAAAAGTAATTTTGAAATGAATGACTTACTTTCAGTGCTTAAAGTCTGGTTCTATCAGAGAGACTCTAGAAATTTGAGCGCAATTGTTGAGGAGGAA
>JAJIZL010037702.1:0-10827 GCA_023969395.1 Amblyomma maculatum
AGCGTCGCAGGTCAGTTCCAGCCCAAAATGGGGAGACTCGACTATTCCTCCAGTAGGTGCGCTGAATAGAGCGCCTCTGCAACTCCAGCCAAGGAACAGGCCTACTGGTAGTCTACCAGATATGGTTCCCTCACCACCTTGGATACACAATGCAGTGCCTGCCTATAACGATCGTTTGTGTGTAGAAGTTGAGTGGTCTGGCTTACATTAGCTGTGTACTTGTTCTGGTCTCACAGGAGAATGGCAAAGAAAGCGATTTACGCCAAAGGCTCGCTCTCGACAATGGCGTAAGCTAACCGGTCAAGTGAATTGGTAAATGAGAACATAGATGTCATTTGCCCCGTGCAAACATCTTTAGCTATTTCTGTCTGCTCATACAAAGTCGTGACTGCGACATGATGAAAAATATTGGTCAACATAATTCACTGTCCTAGTCACCGTGCAGCCACCACACGACACACTATTTGAAGGTTAGCAAAAGTAAGGAACATCCCTTTATCTTGCGCACGACAATATGCACAAAAGGCCAGAAGGGCTATGTAATATATGCAAAAGACTAGCTCATTCCTACCAAATGCCTATACCTGAATTGAGCAACACTTTACATAACCAACTACTGTTCTGAAGCACCCGGTTCGAACCAAAGAAACATAATGCAACTTGTAGCGTAGACAAGACAGCAATGCAGCAATTGACTACTCTCCAGCCATTCTGTATTTCACTTCCTAGTTTTCTTGCGTACACATGTGCAACAACACCGTCTTCATCACATTTCCACCGCACTTAAAAAAAACAAAAAACCTTGCTGGCAAATGGCTAAATATCCTCTAATACATCACAGTCTTTTAAACCTTCCGGGAAACTTCTTTTCACATTTACTTCTGCGGGGAGAAGGAAGAGGAGTAGTAGTTGCTGCTGTTGAGGCACACTTTGGTTGAGGGGGGTCTGTCGGTTCTATGTCGGGCAAGGCCAGGAATGAGGAAGTTCCCGGGCTAACATCTGCGTTATTGGGGTTATGCGAGGTTGGACTCTGGTCTGCGTTTCTGGTAGTGGACTGGTCGACACTCGGGTGCAGTCAGTGGGCAACAAAATGTTAGCGGGGAGAGCCATCAGAGCTGAGGGCTGGTTGGCGCTGAACAACTGCTTTTCTAACAGCTCATAATTTGGACGAGTGCCACACTCGCCCATCATCCAGCAGGTGTGAGACTGGTCCAATTCGCTCAACAACTCTTCGAGGCTCTAAAACCGAGCAGCCAGCTTGCCTCACACAATCGGCTTGCAAACTCGCACATAGTCGCCAATCTGAAAGTCATAGTGCTTGGTTCCACTTCGCTGGTCTGCATAAAGCTTATATTTGGCTTGCTTCTGCTCTAGCCACTGGCAATAGAGCTTCAGCGCTCTTGTACGATCAGTCCAGAAGCACTGATCTGGGCAGGCACAAGTCTTATGCGAGGCATCTGGCCATGAACTAGGATGGCTAGTGCGATTCCTGTCGTGGAATGTGGCGCACAGTGGTAGACACAGTTATAATAGCGGTACGTAGGTCACGTCGCTCGCAAAGAGCCATCTGAGCATATGCCCTGAAAACCCTATTAAACTGTCCTACAAGTCCATTGGGTTAAGGGTCATAAACTGAGGAGTAGCAGTTACGTATACCCCGAGGATGAAAATTGTGGTCCGTGATCCGACACTATTTCTTCAGGGTAATCCTCGTGAACAAATGTACCTAGAAGCAATTCTTGAACTGTGGCAGTTGTGAAAGAAGCCTCTGGCCATTTACTGTAATAGTCAATGAGTGTTATTGCAAAGCGACAGTTACTAGGAGCTTGGTCGAAACGGCCCACGATGTCAATAGCAGGCTTATCCCAAAGCTTGCCTGGCAAAGCAACCGGTTGCAGAGGAACAGTAGAGACCTGAACAATAGCAGCACTGCTGGAAGAATCATCTTCGACTTTCTGCACTTCACTGGAGCGATCAGACGACTTGCAGACAGATTCCAAATAGCCCACTTCGCCGCACCGACGACACTTTCGTTTGCGAGCTTGCCATGTGCAGTCGTTCGCCAAGTGGGCAGGAGAACCGCAGCGATAACACGAACACTCCGGAAGTGCAGATGAAGATTTACATAGGTGACAACTGCATTTGATGCAAGGGACCTGAAGGACCCGTTCTGATGTGCACTCGCCTCCCACGCGCTCTACTGGAGCGACCTCTTCTGACAGCTCCTTTGCTTCACAGGAAGCTTGCCGGCACTGTCTAGCGCGACAGAGTCAAGAAGGAGATGGCGTTCACTGAAATAGTGACTAATGGTCTTCACCAGCTGGTCCCTGATGATGTCCGCGAAGCTCCCAAAACCGCAGTCGCCGACAAGGCTGCGAAGGGCAGCGATGTACTCATATGCTATCTCTCCGGCAGTTTGTACTCGGCAGTGAAAACGGTGGCGTGCGGCGATCACATTTACAGAAGATTTGTAATGCGTCGCCAGTATAAAGATAGCATCGTCACCGGAGTGTGAGGCAGCAGCGGCAGGCGCTGAAGTGGACGACGGCGACAATGTGTAGAAAATTCGCTGGCAGGATAGCCCTCTCCGGTTAGCAGAAGTGTGGAGGTGTCTGGTGGAAGTGTGGAGGTATCTAGTGGAGGCACCAGACGCCAGCATGTAGTTGTGGAACGCCAGCCACCATTACTCCCACGGAAGGGCGGAGGCGGCTGAAGACCTGAAAAGCTCATGATAGACGGCCAGCAGTCCACGCCGAGGCCCTGGTTTAAGCTAACATCCTCGTCGCCAAAATATGTATCTTAGACCTCTGTCACACGGACACGGCTGAACTCCTTTCAACTCCCTTCAACCAAGGTAGCCATTACCTCGAGGGAGATACGTGCCGTGTCACACGGCAGTCCATTATGGAAGGAAGTTAAATGGAGTTTTGAAGCAAAGGAGATCGACGATCTCCATTGATGGGCGAAGGGAGTACTCTCGTTTCCAATGTGCTTCAATAATGTAATTTTTACTCCTAAATATATTAGTTTTTATTGCATAAAATTGTATTCTAACTCGGTTAGTTGCGTTTAATTGTCGCGACACTGCACCACGTATTGCACAACGCCGCGCATGGTGTCCAGCAGAGCGGAAAAAAATGGCTATGTTTAGAGCAGGTCGTTGTTTTCAGCAAATGTGTGTTCTTTTATATTGATATGACTAAAGCTAATTGCATTTTGCGAGGAAAATAGTAGTATAAAAAATATTTCAGTTTGTTTTGGACATTATTTTTTATATCTTTGTGCAAAATAAACAGCGCCTAATGGCCCCCTGTTGGCTGCTCTGAGAAGCTCGTTGCAAGCCGTGTGACACGGGGACAACTCCTTTAAGGCGAAACTCCCTGCGACTCCCTTGCGCTCCTTTAGACCAAGGAAGTTCAAGGTAGTTCCGAGTCCTGTCACACGGGCACGGCTGAACTCCTTTTAACTCCCTTCAACCAAGGTAGTCCTTATCTCAATGGAGATACGCACCGTGTCACACGGCAGTCCTTTAGGAAAGGAAGTTTAAGGAAGTTCCTAGCGTAAGGAGTTCCAATCATCTCCCTCGAGCAGGTAAAGGGAGTACTCTGGTTCCCCGTGAGCTTTAGTGCAGGTTTTAAAAGAAGCACTTAAGCATTAATTTTGCGTTTTTAACTAATTTTGATACTGTAGCACAACGTAGAGCATGGAAAAAAGGAAATGCGCTAATATCTAAGCATACACGCAAGAATTTTGCAAGCACATTGTGGCCAGCAGAAAGGACAAACCCACTATGCTAGTAAACGTACCAGCGCATTCCTTTCATATGAATGAAGGTACATTTATATTTTAAATTCAATTCAAACTGTTGAAAAGAAAGCAGATAAAAATTAATTTACGTGTTTCTAACTTGATTATTTTATATGCATGCACAAAACGAACAGCGCCTAATGGGACCCTGACGGCGTCTTTGAGTAGCTCGTTCTTAGCCGTGTGACACGGCGACAACTCCTTTGGGAACGCAGCAATTGACTGTTCTCGCTGCGCGCGTGCAACACTTCGCCTTTAACGCACAACTCACAACACAAAATAGCTCATGCGTACCAATAGCAATAATTAACACCGCCGCAACAAAATTAACACCTTTAAAGCTATGACGAGCAAATATCACACAGATGAAACGCTACTCGGCTGAACACTTGCAGAGCGCCATTTTAAACGGAAGCGCGCATCCACTGACGTCATCGTACGCGGGTCACGTGAGTGTGACGTATTTCCGTGCGTGGCAGCAGGAGAAACGTGTGTGTGGGCGGCTGCTGCCACGGGCGTGTCTCCAGCCTCGGCCTTAATCTAATTACTTTCTTTTGAAGCATTAGTACCTTATTAATGTTAGTGCTTTATGTGATGGTCCAGACCAAATGGCAATAGTTAAGATAAGATTGAAATATTGTGTTGTAGATTATCAACTTTAGATTTGGAGAAAACTCTCAGTGACACCTGCAAAGGATGCCAACAGACTGTGACACTTTCTTTGCAATATATGTAATCTGTTCTGTTCCTTTCATATGTGCATCAAAAATAACAGCAAATGATTTAAAGCTGTCGATAATTTCTATTGTATTATTAAGTTTTAAGGTAAGTAAAATGAGTGCTGATAAAGTTCCTTTAAAGTTTAAAGGTCAAAAGAAAACTGTTTTAAATTTCTTACTATCGACAATTAACAAGTTCATTTGATATTAACCATCTGTTTAATGACTGAAGAACAATGTTCCCTCTTTTTAATAGGTTACCTGTGGATGAGTCAGTAAGAAAAAGCTTGTATCATCAGCTTACAGAACATTGAAAGCAAGTTTATATAGCCATATCATTAATATAAGCACTAAAAAGAAACGGACCCAGAGGGCTACCCTGGGAAGCTCCACATTGTATAGTTTTTAAACCAGACAGGTTACCATCAGTACAGACAGCCTGTTTACGTCGACTATATGAGAGAAACAGATTAAGAAGAGAGCCGCGGATGCCATACCTTTTAAGTTTATGAAGTAATATGTTATGACTGAGGAGTTCATGCATTTTACCAAAGTCTACAAACATGCCTAGCGTTGTGTTCTTACATTCAAAACCCTGTAAAATAATTTCATTTTGCAGCAGCTGAGCAGATTCAGTGGACCATCGTTTGCAAAAGCCGAACTGATTGTCATTAATAGTAAAGAGTGTTTATCGAAGAGTTCTCAGTTTTTTTAACTATAACTTTCTCTAGAGCTTTTGAAAAAAAACAAAAACGGTCGAATGAAAATTGGTCGGCAGTTATATATTTCATTCTTATCTCCTCCCTTAAAGATTACTGAAACCTTGGAAGACAGGAATGAACGGCTCAGAAATGACGAAGACACAATTCATCATTCCTTTCCTTGAAGGAATAACCAAACAAATGAGTGCTCACCAAGCATATCGTTGTTTGTTGCCATATGTGCCCCTATCCATTTTTGTGTGCTGTCATCCTCTCATGCAAAACAAAACTGTTCAATCTGCTAAATTAGTGAGCTTCATTTCTTGTCATATGGAACAAATAATTTGTTCTCAAATTGCTTCACATCAACACATTCTGGCAGTTGACCTGTAGCTGCCTGGCTGTGCCAAGCAGCCACTACCTGACACAGAAAGCTTGATGCAAGAACCCTCCTGCACTGGACATAATTATATGCTGCATCAAGTGGTGAACAAAGCTCAGTGTTTCTAAATGCAAGTTACCAATTAGTACTATCGATATTATCATATACATTCTGTCAGAATCAGTAAAACTGTACGCTCTAGAACATGCATGGCACAGTGAAGTGAAACTGCAATTCCATCTTGCCTCCCATATATGACTTTGCTTTTTTTCATTTGATGTGCGTATGTCTATATATAGTTCAATCCACATGGTAAGTATAAGTATTTAAATAGCACCTCAACAGCTCAGTGACTGGGCGCTCGACTGCTCTATCCAAGAATATGGGATCGAATCATGGCTGTGGAAACTGCTTTTTGGCAGCAAGAAAAGCAAGGTGCCCATGTGCTCTGCGATGTCAGTGCACAGGTGGTAAAAATTTACAAAGCCCTCCACTACAGCATGTGGCATAGCCCGAGTCCCTCTGGGATGTTAAAGCTCATAAACCGACTCAAACCTATTACTAAGAGCAATTTTAGTACGCTCAAATCAATGTGCTTGATATGTCCGCCATCTTAAATGTATGTCAAATTCAGCTGCCTGTGAAACAGCGTGTATTAATATGACTACAATGCAGATGTTTTAAAACACTAAATATCTCAGAGTTTCTTTTAGGCAATGAAAATGTACAACACAGCATGCCTCTCCAGGGCATGCAAGTTTCAAGTTACATATCATTAGCATAACCACATTCACTATACAGGATAAAGGCCTCTAGTTTCTCTCCAACTAACCCTCTCCAATGTAAACTATGCTTTATCCCTACAGGCTGTCTACTTCCTAAGCCCACCTGGCTATCTGGGTCCCCTTGGTAATATATATTTTCCTAGAATTCATTCCTTTACAACTAACTGCTGAATACCTTGCCTTTGACTTCCCGCTTGTTCACTAATCCACTAGGCTCTCTTCCTACCTTTGCTTGTGGTGTTCTCTTCCGTGTCCCTGTCCTGTGTGCACTGGTAATTTTCCAACATTCAATTTCAAGTCTTTTTGTCATCCTCCAAGTTTCTATCTTATCAGTGGTCACAAGCAAGGTATCATGCTTGCCTTTTGAGACATATAGATTACCTGCTAGTGCTGATTTCAGTGGGAATATACTTGTCAGATGCACTACACTAGCATTACAATAAATGTGCAACTCACAATAGTCCACATTATTATTTTAGACACATCAAAAGATTATCACAAGCAGAGCTTAAAGTCAGGGGGGTGTCGCGGCGTCCAAGAACCCTCACCAGTTTTTACGAGAGGTCTGAGACTTGAATATATTGGGTGTCCAGCACTGCACGAATATGAAGCAGGTGCAACCTTTTATTCTTCTCAGTGGCAATCAGAGAATGCTTATGATTGTTAGAAAATTTTGCAGCAAGTTGTTTTAAGAATTATTGCTTTGTTTTAGTAAGAATCAGAATTTCTAAAATCTGCAATGAAGAAAACAAAGGTCAGTCCCTCTACACAGAGGCTGGAACTAGTTAAGTTATTCTACACACATACCATCTCTTCGATTTTGCTGGTTCAGTGCACACTGTGTTTTAGGTGCTGGCTGAGCAAATTGTCAATATGCTTACACAATATTATTCAGATGTTGTACTCGTCACCAGTCAAACAGACCAAGCTGGTAGTTCTTACAATATTTCTTGCTAATTGTCAATGGGTTCACTTGAAGTGTAAAAATTATAGAATATATTTTTCCTACCTAGTTGATTTTACATTTAAAGTGCGATTAAGATTGTGCTTCCTGTGTAAAGTGTTTTAAAGAACATAGCACTCTCGCTGCTCCTATAAAGTTTACTCAAATACATTTATTTGCAAAATTTCTATTTAAACTTATTTACTCTTATAAAGTTTTCTTCGCAACCAGACAGTCAGAAATTCAGTTCTCGATGTGAACTGTGCTACAAGATAGTGGTTTCAGGAAACAATATTACATATGTTACAAGTGCTAACGCTTTGTTGTTTCACTATAAGCTGCTTTATGTCACATATTGTTTGTCGATCATGCTTGCAGAGCACAGGGATTAATTTTTTCGGGTGCATGTCATAAAATGATCACGAAAACCTCCTTCGTATATAATATGATCGTATATAATATGCTCGAATTTCTAGAGTACCCTCTCTGACAGAGCCAGACTTTAAGCACTGAAAGTAATTCATTCATTTCAAAATTACTTTTGCTAAAGTGAATAACTGCTGTTTCTATACATCATATCATGCACTCCCGGTACGATGCTAAGAAAGCAGTAATGACATATGCGGCAAGCCTGTCCCACAGTGATGGATGAACAAAAAAATACAGAATTGAGTAGAACTGTGTGTCCAAGGGTCACAACCATTCTCTAAGCAGGTACATGTAAGGCGTCGAGGGTCCATCGAAGCGACAGCGGTGCAAAATGGTTGAAGGTCAAAACTAGTTGAAAGTGCGCAGTAACACTCACTGTTGCATACTGGCTATAGGCACAGTGCCGCTTTGTTACACTTGTCATCATGGGCGAAAAAGGAGTTGGGGGGGGGGGGGGGGGGAAGAGACAGGCGGAAATGTTCATGGTGTGAAAATTACCCAGCGCAAGCTGCCATGGTCCCGCGAACATGGAATCTATAAATCATATCATTCAGTGGCTTAGAACGGTGGAAGCAGCTCGCCGCGAGAGCAAGGCACCGAGTTTGCCTCTTATTACTTCTTTGAGTGCAATGAATGTGGCGAGTGTTTGACCATGATTCTGTTTTTGTTGTTTTGTTGCCATTGTCATATTTTTAATAGCCTGTTATGTAGGAAAAGGAGAGGGAATAGTTTCACTGGATAGAATTTGGCGGTAAGATGAAAGAATGTGCTCTAGTGTCTGGGGAAAAGTTTTGTTCACAAGCTTTACTTAGTTTATATACGGATGAAATCCAGACAGTAAATGAGAAGGAATTTGCTCTGCAGAGGTAATTGTAATGTTACTACTTTTTGGGAGCAGTAATTAGTAATTTCATTACATTTTTAACACTGCTTGCAAGTAATTGGTAATGTAATTAAACTGCTTTTGAACAGTAATTTTGCCAAGTATGGTGCCAATTTAACCCAGACAAAAAAAAAAAGATACCATTATGTCTATTAGGAATGAAGTAGATTAAATAAGACATGCCAGCTGGACTTGTGAATGTAATCATGTAGCTCAAATGGTTTTTCTACTTCTGATTGGCAATCACATTGGAACATTCAATTAGAAGGCCCTGTTGAACATTCAATAAACAAATGTTGCAACTTAAACTGCTGTGTAGTTTGCATAATTTCTACGACCACAGCAGTTGATTAAACGAAGTAACTTTGATCCCTGAAGATCTGCTACTAAGTAGGGTCCAATGTGCGAGGTCCCAAAAAGAAAAGATTGTGTCAACTCTTCCGGTATATATGTAGGTTCGTATGGTTTATGTGTCATATGCATGCTTGCCTGTCGCCTGCTTGGAGCTGCCATTTCAGGTCAGTGCCGGCAGAATAAGCATTAAGATTGGAAGCCTTAGCTGAACTGCCCAACTGGAATGTTCAATTTAATCAAATTGGAGCTTCGAGTCTGTTCCAAAAGCGTGTTTAGAAACTGATTTCCATGGAAATCATTTTTTTTTTTTTTTTTCACACAAGAACAAGCCAAAAGACTGCACTGCACTGACTTGACAAATATCTAAAAGATGGCAACTTTATTGAAATATGGGCGGAGAGGCTCCGCAAGAAGGGCTGAGTTATTTCAGATACAAGGCATATACTGCAGAGTACAAGTGCACCTTCCAAAAACAGGAGTCTGCATTATGTCCCGTTTTTGCTGACCTACCAACATAGCTTGATCAGCCACACTGCTGAGCCACAATGCAAACCCAATTCGCGCTCATACATGTAGTTTTATGTAAGTACCAAAAGCAACCTCAAATATTCACCAGCTGTTCCTGACTGCAGTTCCTTTTTGACAGGCGATTCTATCAAATTGTTTTTCACGAAATTCTAGCACTGAATTGATTGCGGACGAGTAGCCTAGCTGGCCGCAGAACGATTTCGGAGATAACTGCAGTGCCTTAACGTACCGCCTGAGAGCTATGGAATAGAACACTGCAGCAACTGCAGTTCTTTCGTATTTGAAGGCGGAATACGAAGACAACGAGATAAGCAGCCCACGGGGAGACGAATTTCCTTGCGTCGAGTGAAGTGCACAATGCACAGCCGAACCCGAAGCCCAGAACGAAGCTAGAAAAAAAACTTCCTCTGCAGCTGCATGTCACAATCAAGCGCGTCCAAACTCCGTCATTCTGCGCGCAATGCTGACCAAGGTAGATGTAGTAGATGGGCATGAACGGGCCTTTAAGCAGACCTAAAGCAGCGCCCACCCACACGCTCCTCCACTCCTGGCACTCCTGGCGCTCGCCAGCGCGACCAACGCGCCAAACCGCCAAACGCCGACGCTACCGATCACTACATAAGTAAAAATTATTAAAAAACTGGACAGTAATCATTTCTTTACCAACAATTTAAGTTTTAAATAAGAATTATAAAGGTTTTACTTGCTGTCATGCACATTTTTTTCTTTGCTTAGTTTATGATGACGTAGTGTGACGTATTTTATGCGTGGCAGCAGCCGACACCACACACGTTTCTCTTGCTGCCACGCACGGAAATACGTCACACTCACGTGACCCGCGCATGATGACGTCAATGGATGCGCGCTACCGTTTAAAATGGCGCTCTGCAAGTGTTCAGCCGAGTAGCGTTTCATCTGTGTGATATTTGCTCGTCATAGCTTTAAAGGTGTTAATTTTGTTGCGGCGGTGTTAATTATTGCATGAGCTATTTTGTGTTGTGAGTTGTGCGGTAAAGGCGAAGTGTTGCACGCGCGCAGCGAGAAGAACAGTCAATTGCTGCGTTCCTGTCTCTTTGGCGACGAGGATGTTAGTTTAAACCAGGACCTCGGCGTGGACTGCTGGCCGTCTATCATGCCCACTCCTGCCCACTTGGCGAACGACTCCACATGGCAAGCTCGCAAACGAAAGTGTCGTCGGTGCAGCGAAGTGGGCTATTTGGAATCTGTCTGCAAGTCGTCTGATCGTTCTAGTGAAGTGCAGAAAGTCGAAGATGATTCTTCCAGCAGTGCTGCTAT